>JAVJIF010008463.1:0-141256 GCA_038442645.1 Agave tequilana | reverse complement strand
GGGGTTTATATAGGCCAAAACAGAAACAGCCGTTAGAGCTGAGCTGGCAGCTCTGACAGGCAGCGGTCGACTGGCCCGGTCGACCGCTAACGGTCAGAAATATGACCGTTGCAGCCACGGTCGACCGGCCCGGTCGACCCAAACAAACAGAGAGCACTGCTCTCAGTCCGATCGACCGTCCCAGGGTTTCCAAACGTGCACAGATTTGTGCAAGTCGGTCGACCGGGCCGGTCGACCGACCTCAGCCAAGTCGACTAGGTCAGTTGACTTAGTCGACTGATTGAAGCCTGGACTGAAAACTGGGTTAGAAAAACTTTGTAAAATATTTTTCTAAAAAATCTTTTAACACTTCTAAAAATCACCAAAACTTGTTTTATCATTTTGTATTGAAACACAAACTTGTGATAAAAATTTCAAGACATATATCAATCAAATCAATTCATTTTTGTGTCTTGCAAATTTATCAAAAACAAACACTTGTATTTTTCCAAACTTGATTTTTCAAAACGTGAATAGGATAGTCAAAATAAGTTTGTCTAGCAAGTTTAAGCATTTATGTATATCTAGAACATATCTAATATACATAAGAATAAAGTAAACTTGTTTTGATCTATTATCCATGAAAACCAAAATCAAATCATGAAACGTGTGTGTTTTGTGACTTGAGCATATCAACTATACTAAGCTTTACAATATAGATCTAAAACACACTATCTAAACTATAGATACCTAAGTCTTCTTGATGATCTTCATCTTCAAGTAGACTTGCTCCAAAACTCCATCCAAGGGCTAGGCAATGTGTGATCTTGAAGCTTTGGCCCTGGAATCAACATGAAAAGCTTCAAAATCCTTGTTGAAGCTAATCATCAACTAATATCTTTGTTAATGATCTGAAACTTAAACAACACAAGATTATTAGTAAACATAACTACATGAGTTAATCATCATCAAAACTAGAGTGGAAGGCCTTTGGGCCAACAAAGTTATGAGGCGATACGATCCATTTGAGTAGACTAACTCTACTACGAATGGTCCTTCCCATTTGGGTTGGAATTTTCCTTTCGTCTTGTGCGTCATCACCATGGGTCTTCTGAAGGCTAAGACAAGGTCGCCTTTCTTGAAAGTTCGCACTTTAACTTTCTTGTTGAAGGCTATGGTGATTCGAGCTTGGTAAAGCTCGATTTGTTGTTGGGCCTGCAGACGCTTATCGTCTAAGGCCTCCAATTCCTGGAGTCGCTATCAATACTTCCCCTCTGTTGTCATCTCCGCTGTTAAGGCGACGCGTAGAGATGGAATTTGGATTTCCAGTCGAAGCACGGCTTCACACCCATATACCAAAGAAAATGTCGTAGCTTTAGTCGGGGTTCGCACAGTTGTGCGATAGGCCCATAAGCATTCACCTAGCTTGTCGTCCCAGTCACGTTGACTTTTCGAGATGAATTTCTTGAGGAGCTTGCAATGGTCTTGTTGAAAGCTTCTGTGAGGCCATTAGCGGCGGGGTAGTATGCTGTTGAGGACACACTCTGGATTCTGAACTTAGCGCAGAACCTTGGAAAGCCTGACTGATGAACTGGGGCCCATTGTCGTGGACAATTCGCCGAGGTACCCCAAAACGATAAATGACGTGATGTTTCACGAACTTGATCACGTCAGATGACTTCACCTCCTTCAAAGGAACGACTTCAGCCCATTTGGAGAAGTAATCGGTTATTGCCAAAATAAACCGATGTCCTTTTGATGACGGCGGGCTTATAGGGCCAACTACATCCATCCCCCACATTTCAAATGGCCAGGTAGAAGTTGTAGAGTGAAGGTACGCTGGTGCTTAATGGATGAAATTGCCATGTACTTGGCAGGCGTGACATCTTTTTGGCATAAGTGATGGCGTCAGCGATCATCTTAGGCGAATAATATCCCAGCCTTTGGAGTCGGTATGCAAGTTTTGGGCCAGGTTGATGGGCTCCACACATACCGTTATGGGCTTCTTTCAATATTTCCTGTGCCTCCTTTGGTGAAAGGCAGCGGAGCAAGATCCCGTCATGCTATCGACAATACAATGTTCGTGTAATCGCATTATAGTAGAATTTGGGGGCTTTCCTTCGAATGGCAGCCGCTTCTTTGGTGTCCTGAGGCAGGATACCGTATAAGACATAATCAATGTAGGGGAATCGCCAGTCTCTAGGCTCTGGGCCGGCTGACGGCTCGAGAACTTCTTTGGCTTAACAATCTCCCGTTGGCTCCGGGTGGTCCTTAAGAACAATTATCGGACAATACAGGTCATGGCTGTGGACAAATATTTTCTCCACTGCTCCGGCCGGTAAAGCTAAAGAGGCAGCGAGGGATGCCAGTGCATCTGCATGCGCATTTTGCTTGCGTGGTACATGGTCAATGTAGAAGTTTATAAACCTCTCAGCCATGTGGACAGTTGCGTTGTAATAGGGTACTAGATCTTCATGTCTGACTTCGTACTCCCCGCGAACTTGGCTGACGATGAGTTTGGAGTCACCATATGCCTCGAGATTTCTAACGCCAATCTCATCGGCGAGTTGCATCCCAATCAAAAGAGCATTGTACTCCGCCACATTGTTGGAACAAGGCTCGGTTAATGAGACGGCTCGAGGAATCACATAGTTCTGTGGGGAGACGAGTACTACTCCTACTCCTGCCACTATGTGTCCTTTTGGGCTTGTTCTCGATGCACCATCAAAGAAAAGTTGCCACACCTGCCATTCAAAGGATGTCTGGGTCTGGTAGGCTTCAGCGACCTCGTCTGGGAGATCATCGTAGAGTTTGGTTGCCCTCGGATCTGGATGCTCAGCCAGAAAATCCGCCACCGCTTATCCTTTAATGGCCTTCTGTGGCAAAAAGTGCATTTCATATTGAGATAACAATATGGCCCATTTTGTCAGTCGGCCATTAGTGATGAAGGCTTTGTCATGAGTAACCTCAAGGGGTTTACTTTTGATATGACATTTATGGTTTGGCCTATCAGATAGTGTCGCATTTTCTGAATGGCGAACACCAGTGCCAAACATTCCTTCTCGATCGGGTTGTACCGATGTTCGGCTCTGATCATTGTTCTATTCAGATAGTAGATTGCTTGCTCTTGTCCTTGATCATCATTCTGAGCTAGCAGAGCTCCCAAAGAATGATCCATTGCTCGGACGTATACCAGGAAAGGTTTTTCGTATATCGGAGCTGCAAGGGCTGGTGGTTGTGTGAGGTACTATTTGATTTCCTCAAATGCTTGTTGGCAAGCGTCGTCCCAAATGAACGAAACACCCTTCTTCATTAGTTTAGAGAAGGGTTGGCATTTTCCGGAGAGATTTGAGATAAACCTGTGGATGTACGCCAATCGTCCGTGCAATCCCCTAAGCTCTTTGAGGCTTTTCGGAGGTTGCATCTCTTGGATAGCACGAACCTTTTCTGGGTCCACATGAATCCCCGTGGAGGTTACAACAAATCCTAGGAATTTGCCACTAGCCACCCCCAGGTAGGACTTGGTGGGGTTCATCTTCAATTGATGAGCCCGCATGATACCAAAGACAGCCTTCAGGTCAGATATGTGATCACCTTTAGCGCGGCTTTTTACTGCAATGTCATCAACATAACATTCCACTATTTTGCGCATTTGCTGATGGAAAATAGCATTCATGGTCCTTTGATATGTTGCCCCTGCATTCTTCAGTCTGAAGGGCATGACGGTGTAGCAGTAGACCCCTAGTGGTGTTCTGAAGGAGGTGTGCTTTTCGTCATCAGGATACATTTTGATTTGATTATATCCTGAGAATCCGTCCATGAAGGACATTCGTTCGAATCCATATGTATTGTCAATCATGACATCTGTGATTGGCAGTGGGAATTCATCCTTGGGACATGCCTCGTTCAAATCATGAAAATCGATGCAGATTTGGATCTTTCCATTCTTCTTGGTAACGGGGACGATGTTGGCCACCCAGTCGGGATGTTGTTCATCCCTGATGAAGCCAGAATCTATAAGCTTTCTGACTTCTGATTGAATCGCCTCCATTATCTCGGGCGAAATCGTCGCTGTTGTTGTTTGACAGGCTTTACGTCCGGATTGATGTTGAGGTGGTGCATAGCCACTTGAGGATCAAGTCCGGGCATGTCTTCATAATTTCAGGCGAAGACGTCTATATACTCCTGTATAAGAGATATTAGATCCTTTTTCTCTGAAGGTGACAGGCCGTCACTTATGAAGATGGGCTTAGGATTAGCCTCATCCCCCAGATTGATCTGAACAACCTTGCCTTCTGTGGGTGGCTCTCGCTGTTCAAAGCGGATATCCCAAAGAGTATTTAAATGTTTGATCCAATGATCTGTATCGGATTGGATCATTTCTTCATCTCCATCTTCCAGGTGGCTTGTTGAAACCATGTTCACTGAAAGTTCTCCGAAGATGTTGCCGACACTGACATCTGACTCCCATGATGACGTGCCTGAAGAGTAATCGTGACCTGACGACTCTCGAGAATCAGAGGCTGATGGAGCCAGAGTTGATACATAGCCTAACCCCCTGCGAGTCTGATGATAATAATTGGGCGCTTTTCCTTTTGGCACAAAGGATCGAAGTAGCGTTCTCCTTCCTTTGCCAAAGTTCAACCCGGGTCCACTTGTTAAGTCATACCCCATGCGTTTCATCATTCTGAGTGCTTTTGGTTCGTAATGATCGAACTGAGGGGATTCCTCCTCGCCTTCTGATTCTTCGCGGGGCGTTGGTTCAGACGAGATTCGCCCAAAAAGAATTGATTTTTGCCTTTTCGTCTTGCTGGAACCGTGAATATAGATTCTTGCGCATTACCATTATCTTGGTACGTCTCGAAGGACGATTTCACTGGTACATGCAATGATGTCAAAGCACCCATTGCCGACCAGAGATCATCATCTACTTCGGTACTAGTGTCTGATGGTACCGAATCAGAAGCAAACACAGAAAAATACGCCAAATCTAATTCTTCATTAATATACCATCCGCCTACATCGTCGGTGGTATTATCAATATCGAGCTTATTAGTGCTCGTTACAGGTGGATCTAGCTCCCACACGCACTCTTCTTCTTCCAGCTCGGTGTCGGCTTCATTACCAGAGTCTGGTTCCTCTGGTTGCGGGATTTCATCTGCTTCCATAGAGTCCTGATACAGGAGGGAATCTGTGAAGTAATTCTCGACCCCTTGAACGGATGCCTTTCGGTAATCAACGTTTGCACTTTTCCACTCCCGTCAATGTATTTCATGACCTGGTGGAGGGTAGAGGGAATGATAGAATTGCGATGAATCCAAGGTCGTCCCAGCAGTAGATTGTAGGAAGTATCAGCGTCGATGACGTAGCATGTCACTTCCGACCTCAAATCTCCAATCTGGCATTTGAGCTTGACCTTCCCCATTGGACGGGTACTATTAGCATTGAACCCATAAATGGTCGTCTGGGTAGGGCTCAAACGATGAGTAGGAATCCCCAAATGTTACATGACCCAGCGAGGCATGATGCTCAATGCAGACCCGGGATCTACCTGAATGCGGTTCACCTCAGATGATCCAATATACCCTGTGAAATAAAGGGGTCGATCATGTTCCCTTTGACCTGCATATCATCTGCAGTGAAGGCGATGCAGGGAATATTTTGGGAGGCGTGGAGGCAATCCTCTACATCTTCCTCTCTTGGTAGCTGGGTCATGAAGACCTCAGCATTTGCCAGAGCCTCTTGTAGAGCTTCTCTGGTCGACTTTGACAGCCTAAGAAGCTCGTAAAGAGTTATTCGAGCCGGGATGTTGGCTAATTGAGCTAGGACATCAAAGTAGTAAGGTGCTGTGGATCCTTCCGCTATGTCTTTCGAAAGAACTCGAGAAAACCGAAGTTCTTTCTGTTTCTCCACGGGTTGCTTCGTGGAGGTTTTGGCTGGCTCTGCAGCGGGCTTTGAAGGAGTTACCGCCATTTCGTCATACTTTTTCAAATATGACTGCCCTGAATGGGTTTCCGCCACCAGTTGACTGGGTTCTGTGGCCAGAACTATTGTTTCCTCTTCCCAATCGGTTAGCGAGGGAACATCAGTCTCCGCTTCCCGAGAAGAGGCGCATACCACATTACAAGACGAAGCTTTAGCTTTGCCTTTGGACTTCTTGTTGGTCACAGTGGTCCATTGCTGGCCATCCACAAGGTCGGGGTGAACCCACATGACTTCTCCCTGAGGTGTAGGGACAGGTACTAGGCCCTTCTGTTGCTGCTGGTGAGGGTCTGTGTTGACCACTCTTAGCTCTCCTCTTGGGACAGGGACCACTCCGGAAGATGTTGAAGGCTGTCGTCCAAACTGGAGAAATGATGTCATGTTGGCCATCACTTTCTTCTGCTCTGGATGAAGTTTTTAAATCTCCGCGTCAATCAGAGCTTGAAGGATGTCCTTGAAGACATAACAGCTCTTGGTGGGGTGTCCCAACATCCTGTGATACATGCAGTAGGTGGGATTGTCGGTTTTACCGACTTCCTCGGGGTGCCTAACTTCATGCAGCTTCAGTCGATTGCTCTTGTTGAGTAATTTGAAGAGCGAGTCAACATGTTCATCCTTGAAGGAATATTGCTTGTTGGCGCGTGGTTGGCTTGAAGAGCCACTCCCTTTAACCGGTTGAGGTTTGACAGAAGATTTGGTTTCTGTCGCCAAGTTGTCCTTCCATTTAGCTTGGAGGGATGTGTCCGGCGCACGCCTTGTTGACGTCTCCGGCCTGGGCTTACCTTCTTCCGCTTTGACGCGGGCGATAATCTCCTCAGCCTGTTCATCTTGTTGGACCAATTGCTTCCAGATGCGGCTTTCAGCAACTCCTATTTGAGCAAGGAGTGAGGTTTGGAGATTGTGGCGGCATGTTTCCACCAGGGTAACCTGGGTCATACCGCTCGGACATCGAAGTGCCACATTCCAAAATCTTTCCACGAAAGATTTGACGGACTCTCCCTTTCGCTGTTTAGTAGCCAAAAGGGTGGGCATTGTGACTTCCGAGTCATCTTCGAAGAAGCGCGTTAAGAAAAGCTTCTTCAAATCACCCCAGTTCTTGATGGAGCCTTCTGGGAGCTTCATGAACCATTCAAAGGCGAGCCCTTTCAGGGTGCCAATGAATAAGCGCGCCAAGATAGCATCGTTATCTACTACATTCCCTGTTTGGGATTTAAAGTAGTAGATATGTTGGTTGGGTGACTCCTTCCCATCGAATGCTTGGAGGGTTGGAGCCTTGAACTTGGAAGGGTACGGAACCATGTCCCACTAGGCCGGATAAGGTCGGACCACTCCAGCTTTATGGAGGCCTTTCCGGTTGGTAAGGGCCTCAAGACGTTGCTCCAACTGATTCATTCTTTTAGAATGAACCTTTCCCTTGTCTCGGTCGTCTTTTCCTGCGACGAGGATTTAGATGAACCAGAAGTAGGTTGCTCTTTCTTCTCGGAGTGTTCGGAAGATGAGCTTTCTCCTCTTTTCGCTTGCCTTTAGACTTCTTAGAGGAGGCTCTGTTGGTTGACTTCCTCTTGTTTTCGAGCAACTGTGCGAGCATCTGCTTGAGGGAGTCGATAAATTCTTGCTGAGCACGAATCATCTCGAGTTGTTCCTTCTGGACCTGGGCTTGCTGCTCCAAGCGCTTAGCGGTCTCCTAAGGAGTGCTCATCATGTATGTGAAGGCCTCTTTCTCTATAGAAGAGTTTGAAGCGTGCGACTCTGCAATGGCAGAGTGCGAGTCATTAATCTCAATGCCCGGGCTAGGGCATTGTAGTTAATCGAGGGAATGGCCCCGGTCCGGATGCGAGTGTGTCGGTATACTCCTTCCGGTTCAGAGTCAGACTCGTTGGAGCTGACTACAGGCTGTTTTCCCCTGCTCTTGCTCGTCATATTTGCAGTGAGCTCTGGATACTCAGTGTCAGAGAAGATCCTCCGCTTGTGAGAGCGTCTTCTTTTGGCTAATGGGGGAATCAGGGTCAGCTATCTAACTAAAAACTGCTGGTTCACGCCTGAATCACAACGACACTCAGAGAGCATAGAGATGAGCCGTTGGCAGCAACATGATGAAGTGATTTGATTAACACTTTTTTTCTTCATCAAGTAATCCCTTAGATCCGTGGGAAGGGGATCGAAGAGATTAGCCTCACAACTTCAAGGGGGGAGGCATCCTTGCGCTGTACAGCTTGGACGCAGGATTCAGAGACGCAGTTCTCGCGTCGTAGCTTTAGGACGCGTGTCTGGCGTCTCTGCTGAGAAGAGACGCGACTGTCGCGTTGCTGATTGGTACGTCGGAGCAGAGACGCTTGAGAGAAAGCCGGCTGCTGGGCCCTACGCCTAGAGGTGCGCGCTTCTTGTGCTTGATGAGGCGCGCAAGCTTCGCCTTGGCGTCTGGTGAATGGAGCTTTAGAGGAGCTAACTTGGGGAGTCTCGCATTTAGGTTGCCAAACGCGGACTTCGCGTGCTGGATACGGCGCAACTGAGACGCCAGTTTGAACCTTGCGACCTGCCTCAGTTGGATGATCAGAAGTTCCAACTTGCAGCTGACGCGCACGCCTCCTCTGTCGGCGCTCAGCGTTTCGGTTGCGTCGTGGAGGTGGAGAGAAACCAACGATGACCTGGTGCTGAGGGAGAGGGTGAACTGGCTGGACACCAGAGAGCTTGACCACGCGGGTCTCCTGAGAGACGTTGGCGCGTGTATCTCGTATGGCGCAGTTGGCCGCGACATCCTTTACAGCAGCTGCGCCTGAGGCCACGCGGGTCTCCTGAGAGGCGTTGGCGCGTGTGTCACGCTTCACAGCAGCCGCGCCTGAGAGAGTCTCAAAGCGGGTTCCGGGCAAGTCCCCGTAGAGACCCTGCGGCAGACGCGGGTCTTTGGGCTCTTGGAGCCGGAAGAGAGAAACTCTTCATACTTTGCCTGGTTGAACTTGACGACAAGCGATTCGACCATCTTCCTCTTATAGAGGACGTCACCTTGCGGCACGATTTGTTCGTCAGTAACAAATGTAGTTCCCAAGCGGAGTCGCCATCTCTTGTACATGCACGGAAAATCGAAAGAGGATTCGCTGTAAAATTTCCTTGGATCAATTGAAAGATTACAACAAAACAGTTTTTCCGACTACAAGGGAGGGAGGATGTTGAGTCTTGAATCCTCCCTTTGTTTAAGCTGGGTTCTTCAAGTGGCGGTGGAGAGTGAATCTTGTTCTCCATTGACCGGGTGAACGTTGATGAGATCTTCCGGGGCTCTTCTCTTCGGGTGGTTGACGGAGTAACACAGCTCTGTCGACTAAAACTCTCAAAGAGATTGTCTGTAAAGACTAACTTGAACACAGCAAGTTAGCTGAAGAGTTGGACTCTTTTTCTCTGTCTCTCCTTTCTAATCGACCGACCCCTTCTCAATAGCAAGCAAGGCTATTTATAGAGGTATTAGGGGTGAACGTGCCCCCTAAAAACACTCCACAATGGGGGTTAACCTCCCCGCTATGTGGGCGGTGACTGGCCCCATAACCAGGGCAGTTACAACCGAGGCGCGGGTTTCGACCCTCGCGCCTTGATGCTGAGACGCGGCTGTCGAGCCTCGCACCTTGATGCTGAGACGCGGGTTTGAACCCTCGCGCCTTGGTGCTGAGACGCAGGTTTGAACCCTCGCGCCTTGATGCTGAGACGCGGGTTTGAACCCTCGCGCCTTTGTGCTGAGACGCGGGTTTGAACCCTCACGTCTTGATGCTGAGACGCGTCTGTCGAGCTTCACGCCTTGATGCTGAGACGCGGCTGTCGAACCTCACGCCTTGATGCTGAGACGCGGGTTTGAACCCTCGCGCCTTGGTATTGAGACGCGGCCAAAATTAGCTTTGCGTCTATAACTTGGAATTCTGCTTTTCAACGGCTTGTCTCTTAGTGATTCTTTTTAGACAGCCTACAGGCGGAGGGAGAGTCTGCAGGCCAATCCACCATGGCCACAGGGGCTGAACGGCCTGAAGAAGTGATGGAGAGGGCCAAAGTTGAAGTTCTATTACAACCGGGACCAATTCGGCTTGCAACTTCTTCAGCTCACGAAAGAGGGATGGAGGTACCACAATTGTGTTCTCCCAGTGTTTTAATGCCCACTTCCTGGATTGTAGAGCCTAGCCCTACCACCGGGGTTCTTAGTGGCAAAGCGTCAGTCCCTGAAACCACCTGGGTTCAGGTGTCATTTTCATCGTCTGAAGAGAACGACTACTATTCGGGAGACGAAGTTGACTTCGGCGATGAACCTGCTCTTCCTGATACCAACAAGTTTTCATATATTTCAGAGGAAGAGATGTAAGCGTATATTCTTGCGATGGTTTCGCCATCGGGGGAGGTCACCACCACGGAGGAATTTCTTCCATCCTCCTTAACTATTTCCCTATTGAGTTAGGCAGATGTTTTAACACTTCATTTGAATTTCTTTAACATGAGTGGCTACCGGTAGTGAGGCTACGACTTTCTCCCATATTGAGGAGATGATTTAGGAGCTGGCCCAGTCAGAGGGCATTAAAGTTCCTGTTACTGAGATGCTTCTTGAGGGTATAACCACCGTGATTGGGGAAATCTCATCCCAGAGCAGCCTGCCAAAAGATTTACCATCTTCGGATCCTCAACTTGGTAAGAGAATAAAAATGTTCCATAGACTCCCGTTTTCATCATTATTGCTAACATTGATGCTATGATTACAGAGAGTACTGGGCTAGCTCAAGTGGAGGATCCCACGACAAGCACTAGCGCAGAGGACAGCACACTTTAGACTTCAGCCAGTGAACCAGGTGCTGTGGAGTTTGTCGCTGCCCCTATTGCTTCAGAGGCTACCACAATAACGGTCCCAGAGGTGTCAGCCACGACCTCAGTGTCAACTGAACTGCTGTTGGCCTTGTCTCTGCACCCAGTGAGTCGGCTCCCGCCTCTGTGAACATTATACAGACCACCTAGAAAGGGTATCCGGGAGCGCACCAGCAGAGCTATCTCCAACCATGGACATCATGGAAGAATTGGCGCAACAGATGGTACAATAATTCTTCACCTTCATGAGGTCCTGCATTGAACTAGTAAAAATACACCTAGAGGGGTGGTGAATAGGTGTAATAGCTAATCTAATGATAATGATGCGGAATTAAAACTATTTATGCAAATTAAAACTATTAAGCTAAACGCACAAGGTATAACACAAGAGTGTAGCCGAATTCTCAGTAAAGGGCTCTAGACTATCTCCTCAGGATTCCTCTAGATTAAGAGTTGAGGTGCCACTATGGCTCTCTTGGTTGAATACAAGTGTGAGCAAACAATCCCAAGCATATAACAATTAAGCACAAGATATATCAAGCATAGAAAGAGATAAACAAGATAAACATGCAAAATATGTGAACACAAGTAAGAGAGATAGAGAAAGCAATCGCAAACACGGAAGATTTGTTTCGAGGTTCGAGCACCCTTGCTCTACGTCCCCGCCTTCAATACTATGAAGGATTTTCACTAAAAACGATCCCACTAGATCACTTGGTGCCGCAACACCTACAACGAGTTCACACTAGAACTCCGGACCCGCAAGTCCCTTACTTGTTCCTGCAAGAACAAACACACGCAAGCATACTATCTTACCGAGGCCGCACCTCTACAGTGAGCTCCCATAAGAACTCGAAACAACACGAACCCGCAAGTTCGCCTCCTCAAGTACAAGAATGAACACTTAGTGATCTCAACACTTTGATCGCCTAAAAACACTCTCACAACAAAGCTCCTATAGGATTGATATAGCAATGAAAATCTCAAGTATGTGTGAGAAAAACAAGGATAGAGATATGGTGAAAAACTCAAGAAATCACTTTTGAAAACACTATTGAAAAATCTCCTTTTGATATGAAAGTATTAGCCCCAAGTGGAGAAAACCTTTATAAGAGATGGAAAAAACTGGCCTTGAAACTCTCCAAAAATCTTGTGTAAGATAGCCCCAAGAGATGGCTTATTTATAGCCTCTCAAAATATAGCCGTTGGGACAAATCAGCAGCCAGGATGACCTGTCGGTCGACCGACAAGTCGATCGCCCAACAATCATATTTTTGACTATTGCTGCCTGCCAGTCGACCGTCCGGTCGATCGTGTCTAGGCTCTGACCTACCGGTCGATCGCCCGATCGACCGAAGCCAGATCCAGAGTGCAAAGCTCTCTGGACGGTTAACTGTTCGGTTGATCGGCCCACTAGCCAAATGGTCATGCATGTTTTGTGCACATCAGTCGATCGCCTGGTCGACCGACTGCCAAAGACCTTATCAGTAAATCTTGGGGATAAAACTTGGTCTTTTTATCTTTAATAAAATCCCATAAATTCTCATAAATTCTACAAAAATAAGTTCATTGAAATACTTTGAAGTACAAATATGTGTGATAAAAAATCAACACATATTATAAACTTTTTGAACTATTTTTGTAATAAAGAAATTTTCATTAAACAAAAATCTTTATTTTCAAAATCAATCTCTAATTAGCCTCTAAAACTGCATATTTCATACCACAGCTTCACATTTATTTCATATTAAATTCTGCTAATAAATACCTCTCTTGCATGTTTCTAGGTCCATGGTGTACAATGAAGAATAAAACCTAAATCATAATTTAATAGGTGGTTAAAGGCCTAAAATATAGCCATTGACTTTGGAGAGCTGATTTGTCAAAACCGGGGGCTTAAAACCAGAAATCGGGAACTGCATCTGACAGGGGACAGACAGGACAGCGCACGGCCCTTGGCGCCGTGCGCACGGCTCTAGAAGAGGCCACGTTTTCGCGACCGTACGGGCGCGGTCGCGCCCGTACTTTAGGCCAGGGTTTGTCCCCTGGCCTCCTTTCCCCTGGTGCCTATAAATACCCCTGGGGTTCTTCTTCAGGAAGATATACAAAGAGTAGTGTAGTTTCATCTCCATTTTGTAGTTTAGGGTAGTTTACATTAGTGTTCTTCTTCTTCCTCCTCTGTATTTTCCATTTCTTGTAGATCTTGTAATAGGCAATAAAGTAGTACGTGAGTGGAAGGCAAGAGTTCTTGTAATAAAATGTGACAAGCTATGAAAGGTTCTCTCTTTACCTCTTTTTATTTTCTATCTAACTCTTTTTACATGTTTAGCTAATCTTTTCTCTCATGGTAACTAACTACTAACCACTAACTAGTCTAACTTCTTACTTGATAATCTATATGAATCTAATAGCCTCTACTTGGCCTTGCTCTTGCAAGAGCCATTGATGGCTCATGATGATGGATCTAACACTCTAACTTCCTAAATCTCTAACAAACTAACATTACTTTACTCCTTACTTACTTTTAGTTTTGATGGTTTAAGTGCAGCTTGCACTTGTTTTGTTGAGTTGGGATGTGATGAGTTACATATGGGGTCATGCTTTGAAATTCTCTTGAACCAAGGACTAGTGATTGTCAAGGATACATGTGAGGTAACTATCACTAAGAGGTTTGTATGTTGGTGGAGTCATTAGTAGTTAGTAGCCATGGGTTTTCTTTCTTTTTCACTTTGTTTTAGAAATATTCTAAAAACACAAACATTTTATCTTCTATGTTCTCACTTCTTTGTGTTTCACCATACTTCTCTTTTCATTCTTTATTTTCTTTTCTTTTCATTCTTTCAAACATAGAAGAACCGTTAACACACACGTGAACATACCGTGTAAGCTTCTATTGCCTCCCGTCCTTGTGGATTTGACTCGTTTTAGCCTCTATGCTATGACGAAAGTATTGAGGAAGCCAAAGCACACACACTTTAAATATTGATTTCAAAACATACACTTTTCGTGCGCGGTTTTCCCCCGATCAAATTTTGGCGCCATTGCTGGGAATGGGAACGGCTAAATTTCACATTTTTGTTAACTTTTCTTCTTTGTTTTTTGGTGTGCAGGTTAAAGTTTTAGCATTGCAGAAGTTCACACTTGCTCTTGTGTGGTTTGGTAAATTCTTGTATATTCTTATACTCTGCTACTAATTTTTGTTTATATTACCTGTGCACTGTAAATAATTACGAACTAAAATACGAAAATTGGATGCTTTAAAATGGTTTAGACATTTGCATCTAGGCACATGTCAATTTCAATTCCAATATCCTGTATTTTGTTCTTGTGTTGTCATGATCTTGACGGAGGTGTACGTATTGCATTACACATAGTTAGGACAAACACGTAGGTGATTTACTTTCTTTATGTGTTCATTCTTATCTTTATTGCACACTTGCATGAATTGAACTTAAGGGCAACACCCAACACAACATAAGGTGGGGAAGTCATTACCCTCCCTTAGCCCAAAAATCACCCCCCCACTCACAAAACCCAAGCCTTAATAAAATTTGCTAGACGTTGGCCCCTAGGGATATCTCAGACTCATTTAGGAGATTGACCTAATGGGGAAGTTGTTAGAGTTTGACTCTTATCAAATCGGTGTCTAATGTTGGGGATTGAGAGGCGAAACCTCAAAGAACAGTGGTTTGACATAATTAGGCCCGTTGCTCCGGCACGGATACCTCCCACCGATGTTGCCCCTACCTGGCCGATTAACTTGTGGTCAGATTCTGACAATATACCCCCCATGGACAGTCTAACTAGTTAGGAGTCGTCTAGGTCTAAGTCAACCCTAGCATAGGCTTGTTTTCTTTTTCTTTATCTTTGTTTGTTTGTTTATTTGTTTGTTTGTTTTCTTTTTTGTATATTGTGAAATGGATTTCAACAACAACAATTCTTTCAATCCTAACATGAATCCATATGTTACCCCGACCTCATTTGACTCGGATAACTTCAACTCGAATATGTACAACATGAACCAACCATATATGCCGAGTTGGGATTATCCGACTCAATATGAGCCATATCCCCAATCCTATGACTATAATTTTCAAAATATTTTCAACTCTTCACAGAGTTAATGGGGATTCACCTCCCCCGAGTCAAATTTTCAACCACCTTGTCCACAATTTTCACAATATTCATTCTCCGATTTTGATTCATATACTCCTTTTCCTGTTCCACCAACCGAAGAAAAATCCAATTTGGAAAGGAGTATGGAAGTCATGCTTGAGTCCTAACAACAAAATCAAATTTTGCTCAACTCACAATCCTTCCCAAATCAAACTCCACATACTCTTTTTTCTAGAACATCCAATTGAAGAAGAATCTGAGTTAGAAAAGCGTTTGGAAGTCTTTTGTGAAAAAGTGCAATGATTTCAAAATATGTCGGACTCATCATCTCAACCAAATTTTTAGGAGTCCTACTCATCTTTTCTAGTCTTACCGATTCAAAATGAACAACCATCAATACTGGACTTGAGTATGGAACCCTTGCGTGAGTCCGAGCAGCAACCGCAAAATCTGATGGACTCACAATTTCACCACAATTTCCAAAATCAACTTTCATACTCATCTTTTCAAGGAGAACCAATTGCAAAAAGTTTGGAAGACATGATTCAGACTTAAAATTCTGTTCCACGGCCTGTCAATAGGTTAGACTCCTAATGAGTGAATTGATCAATGAGAGCGAGGAAAGTCTTTCTTGTCAACCTTTGACCGATCCTTATCTCCCTAACTCTATTAATTGGACCCAAGAATCATGTCATTTTGGAAATTCAACTTCAGTTTCATCATACCAACCTGAACTTGACCAACATCAAATTCCTGATACTTCGGCAAGTTATCCATTTCCTGAAATTGAATTTGAAAATGAATGTGAAACTGAGCTTCAAGTTAGCGAATCGAGTCCAATCCTTGAATCAATATCGACTCCTGTAGTGTTACCTAAACTAAGTAACGTTCTTAAGCCAGTTTTGATTCTCATAATTCCTGAACTTGAATCAATAATTTCACCCATTCACATCCTTCTGTGGACAAAAATCAAGAATTAATTTCATTACATCCATTTGAACTTGCCCAAAATCTTGACAACCACCTTGACATTTTGGCAAGTTATCCTTTTTCTGAAATTGAACTTGAGTCTGAAAGTGATCCTGAGCCTCCAGTTGGTAATTCCATTTCACTTTTTGATTCAATAATGATTCCAGTATCTTTACCCGATTTTTCTCTATTCCAAAGTCAACATTGAATCCTGTACCAGTACACCGTGAAATTGAATCACCAATCTCTTATGATCACACTTCATTGCTGGGGAAAGTGTGTGAACATTAATTCTTTGGTTTGGACCCTATTTTTGAGCCAATTTCGACTCCTTGTTTTGAACCTCGACTTGATCTGAGTCAAATTCCCGAGTTGTTATCAGTTTCTATTCCTGTTCCATTTGAGTCCAAATCAATCATCTCCCAAAATCACACTTCATTGTTGGACAAGAATGTTGAAGAAAATGACTCAATAATTAATTTTAAAAATTGGAAGTTAGATGGTGATAAATTTTTAAATAAGACAATTCACTAAATCATTTTTTTACTGGGTCATATTAGAGAGGTCACTAGTGGGTTTCTGTAATATCTACGATATCTTGATTGGGTAGCCACGCTTGGCCCAGACAGACCACCACCGGAGACACCACCATAAGGTAATTTTCCTTCCCTCTCTATTTGTTTCATGTATATACACATTTATGATGCATTGAGGACAATGCATGAGATAAGTGTGGAGGAGGGTTTACTAAGTTAGTTAGTATTACATTTTCTTTCTTTTACACTTCTTTTTAGAAACTTTTTAAAATTTTCTTTTGTATAAAAACTTTTCTCTTTTCTTAAAACTTTTTCTTTTCTTTTTACAAAACTTTTTGAAACAAGATAAATAGTTTTGATTTATTTTTAAGAAAATTAAGATTATTTTAGGAATTTGGAAGACCTAAAATTATGAAATTTTAAACCGAGTCAAAATAATAGATCTTGTTTAAATTTTAGGATAAGAAAGTAAAATTGGAAAGATAATTTGTTCTTAAAATTTTTTTCCTTAGATTTATGCACTTCACACTTACACATTTTTTGGGATTAAAACAAAGACTGAAAATGTCATAAAAAATATATTAAAAAATATATATATAATTATAATAAAAATCACTTATTAAAGTTGGGTAATTATACCTCAGGAAGCATGATTATTCACACCTAAAAAGGTAGACAGTAATAAAATAATCCCTTTAGTTTCGTTGCCTTGTTTACTCGAGTCCTTAAGTCCGAGGGATATCTTCTCATCTAGAGCCCCAAGATCATCTAGGTTGGGAGTCACCGGCTAAAGGCTGACTACCAGGGTAAATAAGAAAGCCTAAGAAAATTAAGGGAAATAAATAAATATACAAAAATCAATGGCATAAAAGTTTGAGTCGATATCCCGAAAACCTTCACTGTTCACAAAGTGCATATTTTTCTAAGAGTTTTATGAAAGATCAAAGAATCAATTCAATTTTAAATTCTTAAATTTAATTTACAGCAAGATTTTGCATTTTGACTTAGTTTAAGGAAGAATAATTTCTGGTTAACCTATGACCTTGGCTCACTTATATTTTCACAAAAATACATCAATACTTTTCTCTATTTCAAAATGTGTTTTCAAAATACTAACATTTGATTTCTTTCTTTATGAATTTTGTGGGTGCAATCCACTGAAAACCCTCAGGAGACAAAACTCCTCCTCTAGGGGAAACATAGAGGTTATAACGGCTTGTTGCACATGCTCAGTGCAATCGCGTCACCTGTGAAAGTGGTATAATAAGTCCTTTAGTTTTTTGTTTTGCTCGGGACGAGTAAAAGATAAGTGTGGGGGTGTGATTAGTCTCTAAAGTTGCCTATTTCATACCACATCTTCACATTTATTTCATATTAAATTCTGCTAATAAACACATCTCTTGCATGTTTCTAGGTCCATGGTGCGCAATGAAGAAGAAGACCCTAAATCACTATTTAATGGGTGATTAAAGGCCTAAAATATAGCCATTGACTTTGGAGAGCTGATTCGTCAAAACCAGGGGCTTAAAACCAGAAACCGGAAACTGCATCTGACAGGGGACAGATGGGACAAGCGCGGCTCTAGAAGAGCCGCGGAAACGCAGCCTAGGCCACATTTCTGCGGCCGTACGGGCGCGGCCGTACGGGCGCGGCTTTGGGATGGGTTTGTCCCCTAGCCCCCTTTCCCTGGTGCCTTTAAATACCCCCTGGGGTTCTTCTTCAGGGAGATATACAGCGAGTAGTGTAGTTTCATCTCCATATTGTAGTTTAGGATAGTTTAGATTAGTGTTCTTCTTCTTCCTCATTTGTATTTTCCATTTCTTGTAGATCTTGTAATAGGAGAGAGAGTGGTACATGAGTGGAAGGCAAGAGTTCTTGTAATAGAAGGTGACAAGCTATGAAAGGTTCTCTCTTTACCTCTCGTTGTTTTTTATCTAATTCCTTTTACATGTTTAGATAATCTTTTCTCTCATGGCAACTAACTACTAACTACTAACTAGTCTAACTTCTTACTTGACATTCCACATGATTCTAATAGCCTCTACTTGGCCTTGCTCTTGCAAGAGCCAATGATGGCTCATGATGATGGATCTAACACTCAAACTTCCTAACTCTCTAACAAGCTAACATTACTTTACTCCATACTTACTTTTAGTTTTAATGATTTAAGTGTAGCTGGCACTTGTTTTGTTGAGTTGGGATGTGATGAGCTACATATGGGTCATGCTTTAAAACGCTCTTGAACCAAGGACTAGTGATTGCCAAGGATACATGTGAGGCAACTATCACTAAGAGGTTAGCATGTTGGTGGAGTCATTAGTAGTTAGTTGCCATGTGATTTCTTTCTTTTTCACTTTTTTTAGAAATATTCTAAAAACACAAACATTTTATCTTCTATGTTCTCACTTCTTTGTGTTTCACCGTACTTCTCTTTTCATTCTTTATTTTCTTTTCTTTTCATTCTTTCAAATATAGAAGAACCGTTAACGCACACGCGAACATACCGTGTAAGCTTCTATCACCTCCCGTCCTTGTAGATTTGACTCGTTTTAGCCTCTATGCTATAACGGAAGTATCGAGGAAGCCAAAGCACACACACTTTAAATATTGATTTCAAAACATACACTTTTCGTGCGCAGTTTTCCCCGATCAATCTCCAAATTGAAAAATGATTTTTTCAAAACATCTCCAAATACAAAATAAGATATTTTAAACACTTTTGAAGCTTAGTGTATATGGATATGATCCACTACACATATAAGATGAAATATCTATGTTTTAACAATAAGCACTAAAATAAGTTTTGATAAATACAAAACTTAACCACATGATATAGAAACATCAAAATAAGTTTTTCTAAAAATTTGAATCCACAATGTTTATCGATGAAATTCAAAACACATATAAACTATATAAACTTGTTTTGATGATCTCTATTCATGAAATATAAAGATATATACTTTGAAGCTAAACCAAAACGATATTTTCTAAAATCAAAACTATTTTTATGAAAACACTATATAAATTTTGTATGTGTGTATATGAGCTTGAGCAATCCACAACTAATCTATCCTTTACATTTTATCTAAAAATAAATCTTAACACTTAAAAAAGTAGACTCAAGTCTTCTTGAAAATCTTCTCTTGAAAGTCTTCTTCTCCTTCTTGACTTGGTCCAAACTTTGATCCAATGAGCTAGACTCCTCTTGAGTACTTGATACAATCTTGATGCGTGAGCTCTTGAATCAACACGTGCTAGTTTCAGAACTTGACTTTGAATCTTTTGTTAAAGCTAAACACCGACTAAGATCTTGATCAAATATCTAAAATATATAAACACAAGATCATTAGTACATAACTACATGAGTTAATCATCATCAAAACTATAGCGATGGGCCTTTGGGCCAACAATCTCCCCCTTTTTTGATGATGAGAAAACTCATGGAGTTATATATGCATGGATTAAAGATAAGCTTCATAGAAGCTCCCCCTTAACTCATGCATAGCAATAAACAATAAAGATATTCAATAAAAGCTCATAAACTAAACTAACATATATGCATAAACAGAGATATAAACATGCATATATAAACTCTCAAAATTCTTCTCCCCCCTTTTTGTCAATTCATCAACAAAGGGGCGAAGACAATTAAACAACAAGATGTATATGTGATATACATTCATGAAGAGGAGAGACATAAAGTTAGCTCCCCCTGCATACATGCATTACATGAAGAAGGGATAACTAGACCCTAACTCACATAAACCATAATATCCAATGTATAAGTGGAGATGTTAAGCTCCCCCTATACACGTGTATCACGTAAAGAAAATAGGTCAAGTTCCTCAATGTGAGATACACTAAACATGAATCTATATATAAAAGAGATGTTAAGCTTCCATTGCATATAGGCAATACATATCAACAAATTTTGAGAAACCATCTTAAAACAAAATTTTGATAATACTTAAAACAAAATTTTGAAATTTCTTAAAATAAAAATTTAAAATTTCTTTAGTCAACAAAACAAAGTTTGATACCAATGAAATCAAATAGTAGTTGACAAAATAAAAGTTGGTACAACTTAAAAAAAAATTTTAAGATACCAATAGTAGATTTTTGATACCAATTGAAGTGAAGCATGAAGTTATTTTGATATCAAAAAAATATCAATTGAAATACCAATTGAAATCAATGTATAAGCTTGTATAGATATCAATTAACATTTGGAATAAACTCAAGCTTAACATAAACATAATTTGTGCTTTTACAAATGTGTAAAGTATTGTAAAAACAAGCATAGTCAAATCATATAAATGTATGTATGAAATTTGAAATACCAATTGAAATTGATACTAATTGAATTTTGATGCATACATATATAAGAAAAAAATATGAGTATACAAAAATAAAATTCTATGAAGATCATGTGTATAGCTCATACCTACCACCCTTTCATGTATATAATAAAAGATATTCAATAAGGGATACAAGGCATGGTCGCCCAACCATCCACCCTTTAAGGGTAAAAGTTTTCAAAAATAAGATTTAAAAATAGTTGTACATTGAAAACACTACTAATTGAAGAATCAAGAAGCTAGTTTAAAGTTATTTTTAAAAAACTAGTTAAAGATCCTTCAAACATGAAAACTAATCATATATCCCATGAATTATAACTAAGCACACTAAAATTGTCACTTAAGATTTTTAAGGCTAAAAAATGTGCTCATAAAAACAAGTATATGAGTAAACAAAAAAAATTTGAGTGCACAAGAATCATGTGAATAGCATATTCATGAAATAATTAATAAGGCTCAAAATACCAAAACAAATGAAAAACATCAAAATTTATTTTTCATCAAATTTAAACAAACTTCAAGATATATGTATGTTCTATCAAAACTAAAAATATACATACGTATCCCAAACACAAACGAGTCCATAATAGAGTTTGCATGAAGGCAAGTGACTAAAAGGTATACATGTATATTTATTAGTTTTAGACAAAAATAATATATATATGTAGCAAAATATGTACAAAAATAGGGAAAATAAGTATAAATGAAAGAATCATCGAAACTAGGTTATACATATACATGTAATGAGTACAAATGACCAATGAAGTATAAACATATAATAATCAAGTGTAACTCACTGCTTGTACAAGTATATATACAAGTTTTAATGAAAACTATATCTAAACAAGTATTCATCATATGAAGTACAAAACATGATTATTCAATATAATGAGTATTGAAACCAAAACATGCTAAAAATATTTATATGAAAGCATGTAAATAAAATAAGAGTTAGAGATAGTTACCAAACCACATACACTATTTTCTAAGCCTCCAAACCATGGTGGTCCTCCCACCAAACTTCCTTGATAGCGATGCATCAAAGAGGTATGTCCATCTAACTCATGCATCCACCACCAAGGCACCATATCTCTCACGTCATGTGAGAGCCCACACCTACATCAAACGCAAGGGTAGACATTTTGGAACCCATTTCTTTTTGGGTCCACGTGGGTTAGTTTTATAAGGATTATTTGAAAAATTTATAGAATTTAATCTATCAAAGCAAAATCTTGCAAGATGGCCTTTGCGGCTGCAATGTGTACATTTGTACACTCTAACATACAAATGAGAATGGGGGTGATCATGGTGTACATGAGGTGTATGCCGTGTAGGATGTGCATGCATATGTGCTATTTATTTCTTGCGAAACATAGATTCCAATCTATCATGGTAGAATACACAATTGCTCAAATTTGAGTTCAAACAATCAATTCTATTTTTCAAAACATGAATCTCATTTTTATCAAAAGATGATGCAACATTATTAGCATGGCTAGACTGAGAATCAACTATCCTTTTCTTTTTATAAATGTTTTCATTTTCTTTTAAAATAATTTTTCTTTTCAAAGAGTTATTTTCTTTCAAAACAATTTCTTTTTCTTTTTCAACCAAAATAATTTTTTTCAATAAATTATTTCCTTTAAAAATATCATTAAATTTTGAAGATAAGAAAACATTCTCCTTTTCAAAACTTCATTTTCTTTTGAAACATATGCAAATTTATTTTTATAGGAGTCATTTTCTTTTAACAAAGAAGTGTTTTCCTTTTTCAATTTATTGTTTTTAATTTTCAGTAAATCAAATTTTTAAAGAAGTTTTTGACAAACGATACAAGCTCATCATAGGGCATGTCAATATCTTCTTCTAGCTCGGATTCATAATTTACCTTAAGGGGGTCATCCCCTTGGACCATGTAGCATATGTTGGAAGCATCACTTCCATCATCCGAGTCACTCCCGCATAGTATTGCTTTTATTCACCAAGGGAGACTAGAGTGTTCCATACTACAAAAGTTGAATCAAAGTTAGCAACCTTACATAAATAATCATCATTTAGGGTAGATCTTAAAGCATGAAGGGCTTTTGCATTAGCCTCAAAATTTTTGACATTTAAAAAGTAAGAATCTTTAATAGTGGTAAGATAAACATGAATATCTAGGGCTTTGAGGTACATTGACAACTTAACTTTCCAAGTTGGGATGTTAAGAATATCAAACATGAGAGGTGTCATGAAATCTATATGTGTGTGTTCAAAAATAGTGATTAGCTAAAATGAGGATCTTTAACTCTAAGTTGTTAGACCCAAATCAACATCACAAGCTCTGATACCAATTGAGAGTACACCTAGAGGGGGGTGAATAAGTGTACTAGCTAATCTAATGATAATGATACGGAATTAAAAACTATTTATGCAAATTAAAACTATTAAGCTAAGCACACAAAGTATAACACAAGAGTGTAGCCAAATTCTCGGTGAAGGGCTCTAAACTATCTCCTCAGGATTCCACTAGATTAAGAGTTGAGGTGCCACTATGACTCCCTTGGTTGAATACAAGTGTGAGCAAACAATCCCAAGCATATAACAATTAAGCACAAAATATATCAAGCATATAAAGAGATATACAAGATAAGCATGCAAGATATATAAACACAAGTGAGAGAGAGAACAATCACAAAAACGGGAGATTTGTCTCGAGGTTCGAGCATCCTTGCTCTACGTCCCCGCCTTCAACACTATGAAAGATTTCCACTAAAAAAGATCCCACTGGATCACTTGGTGCCGCAACAACTATAACGAGTTCACACTAGAACTCCGGACCAGCAAGTCCCTCACTTGTTCCCGCAAGAACAAACACACGCAAGCACACTAGCTTGCCGAGGCCGCATCTCTACATCGAGCTCCCACAAGAACTCGAAACAGCACGAACCCGCAAGTTCGCCTCCTCAAGTACAAGAATGAATACTTGGTGATCTCAACACTTTGATCACCTAAAAACACTCTTACAACAAAGCTCTTATAGGATTGATATAGCAATGGAAAGCTCAAGTATATGTGAGAAAAATAAGGATAGAGATGTGGTGAAAAACTCAAGAAATTAGTTTTGAAAACACACTTGAAAACTCTCCTTTTGATATGGAAGTATTAGCCCTAAAATAAGTGGAGAAAACCTCTACAAGAGATGGGAAAAATTGACTTTGAAACTCTTCAAAAATCTTGTGTAAGACAGCCCCAAGAGATGGCTTATTTATAGCCTCTCAAAATATAGCCATTAGGACAAATCAGCAGCCAGGATGACCTGTCGGTCAACCGGCCAGTCGACCAGCCAACGGTCATATTTCTGACCATTGCAGCCTGCCGGTCGACCGCTCGGTTGACCGTGCCTTGGTTCTGACCTACCGGTCGACCGCCCGATCGACCGGGGCCAGATCTAGAGAGCACAGCTCTCGGCCGGTCGACCGCCCGGTCGACCGGGGCCAGATCCAGAGAGCAAAGCTCTCTAGACGGTCGACCGCCCGGTCAACCGGTCCACTAGCCAAATGGTCATGCAGGTTTTGTACACATCGCTCGACCGACCGGTCGACCACCCGGTCGACCGACTTTTGGCTCGGTCGACCGCCAGAAGACTTGGTCAGCAAATCTTGGGGATAAAAACTTGGTCATTTTTATCTTTAATAAAATCCCATAAATTCTCATAAATTCTACAAAAATAAGTTGATTGAAATACTTTGAAGTACAAATATGTGTGATCAAAAATCAACACATATTACAAACTTTTTGAATTATTTTTGTAATAAAGAAATTTTACCTTAAATAAAATTCTGTATTTTTCAAAATCAATCTCCAAATTGAAAAACAGTTTTTCCAAAACATCTCCAAATACAAAAATAAGATATTTTAAACACTTTTGAAGCTCAGTGTGTATGGATATGATCCACTACACATATAAGATCAAATATCTATGTTTTTGACAATAAGCACTAAAATAAGTTTTGATAAATATAAAACTTAACTACATGATATCGAAACATCAAATTAAGTTTTTCTAGACATTTGAATCCACAATGTGTATGGATGAAATCCAAAACACATATAAATCATATAAACTTATTTTGATGAACTCAATTCATGAAATATAAAGATATATACTTTGAAGCTCAAAAACCAAAACAGTATTTTCTAAAATCAAAACTGTTTTTATGAAAACACTATATAAATTTTGTGTGTGTGTGTGAGCTTGAGCAATCACAACTAATCTTTCCTTTAAATTTTATCTAAAAATAAATCTTAACCCTTACAAAACTAGACTCAAGTCTTCTTGAAAATCTTCTCTTGAAAGTCTTCTTCTCCTTCTTGACTTGATCTAAACTTTGATCCAAATGAGCTAGACTCCTCTTGAGTGCTTGATGCAATCTTGATGCGCGAGCTCTTAAATCAACACATGCTAGTTTCAGAACTTGACTTCAAATCATTTGTTGAAGCTAAACACCGACTAAGATCTTGATCAAATATCTGAAACGATATAAACACAAGATCATTAGTACTATAACTATATGAGTTAATCATCATCAAAACTAGAGCGATGGGCTTTTGGGCCAACAACTAGTTCTCTCGGAGAGAAGTTCCTTCGACTTTACCCGGATGCTTCTTGAAAATCAGATTGAGAACATCTGTCATACTAAAAGCTCAGAGCAAGTTAGGGCATATCTGACGCTGGTCGAACATTGGGGATATGCTTGAAGGAACTAAAGATCCTAGAGAAGGCTAGTCTAGTGAATGAGTCTCGGTCGATGCTGAATAAGCTCCTCACTGCTCAAGAATACGAGAGAAAAGAGATGGAGGAGTAGATGGCTAAGGAGTCCCGTCATCTCTATAACTTCCAAGCCAGCTACCAAAAAATTTTTTGATATTGTTGGCCCAAAAGGTTACACTCTCCATTTGTTTAGAGTTTTGATGATAATAAAACAAATAAGAGCTAGTTGGTACTAATAAGTTTGTTCAAGATAAGTTTCAGGTTTTATACCATGTTTGGAAGCCATTGCTTAGCTGTTGCAAGATCTTCTAGGATTCATGGAGTAAAGAAGTCTTATGGCACATCAAGGAAGGATCATAAAAGAGAAGGCTCTAGCAAGACTATTCATGGCTCAAGACTTCAAGATTGATCAAGATAATTCATTAGTTTTGTTTCTAATTTTTGTAGTTTTGTTAAAGGATAGTGAATAGGATTGAAGCTCCAACACACACGTTTTTGCGCACATGCTTTTCCTAGATATATTCCCTATAAAGATATACAAAATATTTTAATATAAAGTCCTCTGTTTATAAACACTATTTTAAGCATTATACATGTTTCATATCAAAAATATTTTATTACATATCAAAATCTCCTTAAAATTGTGTTTGAGTTTCAGCTTTTGGCCTGCTCCGGTCGACCGATCGGTCGACCGTCGCTATGTCAGGTCAAATCGGTCGACCGACCCAGTCGACTGGTATTCTGTCTGTTTTGATGTATCAGTGTGCATGTTTACCGATTGACCGGACTGTCGATCGGAACCTTCAGTCGACCAGGCGGCTGGCCGACTTAAGTGGTGCCACTCTCTGTTTGTTTCGGTCGACCGGGCGGTCGACCGATAGCCTGCAACGGCTCTTTTTATTTGAATCTCGGTCGACCGGCCGGCCGACTGAGGTAGCCGCTTCAGCATAACAGCTAGTATTTTAAACACGTTTTAATTGATGTTTTCATTTTTAAACGGATTTAGGGGATATTTTATGGGTCAAAATCTTCCTTATTGATATTATATGTGTTTACCTTTGATCCCTAACCCTATCCTATAAATAGTGGTGATTAGGGCTATGTTTTCAACAACAAGAAAAACAATCAAGCTATATACAAAAGTTTCAAAGTCTTCAAAAGTTTTCAAGAGAGTTTGGTTCTTGGTTTTCGTGCTGAAGATTCTCTCATCGCTAAAGTGTCATTTTCTAAACTCTCTAGAGTTCATTTCCTTTTTCACTTACACTATTTGAGCTTCAATACTAATCATTACTCTACAGGGCTCTTGTAAGGGAAAGAGGAGTTTACAAAAGATAGTTTGTGATTTTTTGATCACCAAGAGAGAACTTGTACTTAAAATTGTGGAGTTGGGAACTCCGTTGGTTGTAATTCTTTGTGATACTATAGTGGTTAGAAATCCTTCTGGGTGAAGGCGTGGACGTAGAGCTGGGTGCTCGAACCTCGGAAAAATTCCTCGTGTTTGCGTTTGGTTTACTTGTTCTTACTTGCTCTTTATTCTTGCTAACTTTATATTGCTTTATCTACTTGATTCATATTGTACTTGCTCTTCATTTTCATAGTTATATTCACTTGTTGCATCATAAATTATTAAGTTTGCATTGATTAGCAAAATCACCTATTCACCCCCCTCTAGGTGATTTTCAATTGGTATCAGAGCTTGGACTCTAGGTTTGGCTTAACATCCATAGAGAGATCCTTAAAATTTGCTAATCAACTTTTGCATTCTTTCATTCATTCGCTAGTAAACATGGCCGATAACATCAAAACCCCTCCTAAATTTGATGGACTTAATTTCCCTATTTGGAAGGTTAGGATGACTATCTTTTTACAATCTTTAGGTAGCTTAGTTGCAAAAGCCTTGACCAAACCCTATGTTAGACCCGATAGTGATGAAAGCACATGATCCGACTTTACCTTTAGAGAATATGAGGCTAATTCAAAGGCCCAAAATTTCGTCCTAACCGCCTTGAATGAGGATGACCTTACACAGGTAATTCATTGTCAATCCGCCTATGAGATTTGGCAACACTTGTTGGTCACACACGAGGGGACATCACAAGTCAAGAGAGCCAAGATAGATCACTTGAGGTCCCAATATGAATCATTTAAAATGATTGATGATGAATCTATTGATTGTATGATTACAAGGTTTACTAAAATCACCAATGCTCTTTCTTCTTTAGGTGATGATATTTTCAATGACCAAAAGGTGCGAAAAGTGATTCGGGCTTTTCCTTCATCATGGGAGATAAAGGCCACCCCTTGAAAGAATTGAACGACAAGGATGAAATGGACCTCATGAGTCTCATTGGGAACTTAAAGACCCATGAGATGGAAAAGAAGGCAAGAGAAGAGGCCGCTCCGCTAAAGAAGAAGTCCATAGCATTCAAATCGTCATCCACTCTTGAAGACGATGAAGAAGATGAAGAAGAAGATGAGGAGCTCTCCCTTCTTGTGCGAAACGTCAAAAGGATGTACCGGAAGAACAAGCTCAACTTCCGAAGAAAATTTGAAGGTAAAGAGGAGAGAAGAATTATTTGCTACAATTGCCGAAAACCCGGACATATCATGGCCGATTACCCGGATTTCAAGAAAAAGATGACTTCCTCCTTCAAGCCAAAGAAGCCGATCGAAAGAAAGCCTACAAAGCCACATGGGATTCGGAAAGCGAATCCAAAGACGAGGTAGACACGGCAAACATGTGTTTCATGGCAAACACACCAAAGGTAACCCCACAACCTCTTGATGAAGATGATGAGTTATCTAAAGAAGTTATTGTACATGCTTTTGTTGAACTCTCCGAAACATATGATAATAAAAAGATTGAGTGTTCAAAATTGGAAAAGGAAGCTGCTTTTCTTAAAAATTAACTTTCTATGGTTTCTAAAGAAAAAGATGAAACTTCTTCCAATCTCATTTCTATACAAGAAGAATTTAGTGCTTATAAAGTTGCTTGCAAAGCAAAATTTCCTAAGATTGATGAAAAAGAAATTTCTTCTTTAAAAACTAAAATGGTTGATTTTGAGAAGGTTTTGAAAGATTGTGCTTTTAACACTAAGAAACTTGAAGAAAAGTTTTCTAAAAAGCACATTTCTCATGCTAAAGAATCTTCTGTAAAGATTTCTCATGCTCACACTTCACACAACACTCATGTTAAATCCACACATGCTCACAAGTCTCACATTCACTATGCTTTCAAATATGGTAGAGTGTATAGATGTACTTATTGTGGTAAGAATGGACATTTGGATAAGTTTTGCTATGACCAAGTAAATAGATCAAATAATCTTATTTGGGTTCATGGTACTAACTCTTTAGGACCCAAGAAAATGTGGGTACCAAAATCAAGTCCTATGTTATTTGATATAGGTACACACCAAGGCTCCAAGATGTAAGGAGCGGTGGTACCTTGATAGTGGTTGTTCAAGGCACATAACATGCGATATCAATAATTTTACAACCCTATCAAGGTACGTGGAAGGTGACACCGTCAATTTCGGGGATGACTCCAAAGGCACTATCATCGGTATAGGTAACATTCAAGTTGGTACATCTCCTATTATAGAAAATGTTGTTCTTGTTGATGGTTTAAAACATAATTTGCTTAGTATAAGTCAACTTTGTGATCGTGGACTTAAAGTTGTTTTTGATGATTCTTCTTGCAAGATTTTTGATTGCAAAACAAATGATTGTATTCTCACCGGATTTCGTGATGATAATGTTTATATTATTGACATGTTTAATTTGGATTGTTCTACTAAATGCTTGAACGCTTTTGATGAAAATTCTGGCTTTGGCATAGAAGATTAGGACATGCATCTTTTGAACATCTTTCTAGGATTAATTCTAAGGAATTGGTGAAGGGTATTCCTTACTTGAAATTTGAAAAAGACCGCATTTGTAGTGCATGCCAACGTGGGAAACAAACCAAGTCTTCTTTCAAACCAATCAAGGATATCATGTCAACAAGGCCATTAGAATTAATTCATATGGATCTTTTTGGACCAACTAAAACTAAAAGCTTAAATGGCAGTAGATATGCATTTGTTTTAGTTGATGATTTTTCCCGATTTACTTGGGTTTTCTTTTTGGAAAATAAAGATCAAACTTTTTCTCATTTCAAGATTTTTTCGAAAAAGGGCTGAAAAAGAAAAAGGTTTTTCGATTTTGAAGATAAGGAGTGATAGAGGTGGTAAGTTTGTTAACCAACTCTTCATGACTTATTGTGATGAAAAGGGAATCAAGAATGAAATGTCATGTCCTAGAACTCCACAACAAAATGGAGTTGTAGAAAGGAAAAATAGAACACTTCAAGAGATGGCTAGGACTATGATAAGTGAATATGACTCCCTCAATATCTATGGGCCGAGGCCGTAAACACTGCATGCTACATATCAAATCGTATTTATTTGTGTAAAAATTCTTCCAAAACATCTTTTGAAATGTATTCTTCTAGAAAACCAAATGTTTCATATTTCAAAGTTTTCGGATGCAAGTGTTTTGTTTTGAATACTAGAGATAACTTGGGTAAATTTGATGCTAAGGCTTATGAAGCTATTTTTTTGGATACTCTTCTACTAGTAAAGCATATAGAGTATTCAATAGATCTTCTCTTACCATTGAAGAATCCATGCATGTTAAATTTGAAGAATCTAATGTGGTTGTTGAGAATGTTGTAGAGATTGACCCATTAGGTGAAGACTTGGAGAGACTATCCTTGAAGGACGCACCCGCTCAAGAAGAGAAGCAAGAACCCATTGGTGATGTTCAAGAGGATAAAGAGGAAAGCTCTCAACCGCTTCCTAAAGACTGGAGATATGCTACAAATCACACCAAGGAACTCATCATAGGTGATGTATCTAAGGGGTAACAACTCGCTCCAAACTCCATGACTTATGCGGTAACTTTGCATTCATTTCTCATTTTGAACCCAAAAGCATTCTCGAAGCCGAGACAGACTCATATTGGTTGCTAACCATGCAAGAGGAACTCAATCAATTTGAGCGCAACAAAGTTTGGCATCTTGTTCCTAGGCCCCACGATAGACCAATAATGGTACTAAGTGGATCTTTAGAAACAAGTTGGATGAGTTCGGAAATGTTATTAGGAATAAAGCTAGGTTAGTGGCCCAAGGTTACACTCAAGTTGAAGGAATTGACTTTGAGGAGACCATTGCACCCGTAGCACGGCTTGAAGCCATACGGATAACACTAGCTTTTGCATCTTTTAAAAAATTTAAACTTTTTCAAATGGATGTGAAAAGTGCATTTTTAAATGGTTTTATAAATGAAGAAGTTTATATTGAACAACTTCCCGGTTTTGTTGATCATGGTCATCCAGATTTTGTTTTTAAACTTGATAAAGCTTTGTATGGATTGAAACAAGCTCCAAGAGCTTGGTATGAAAGGCTTTCTAATTTTCTAATTTCAAATGATTTTGTTAAAGGCAAAGTAGACACAACTCTTTTTACTAAGCATGTTGATAATGACATTTTAATTGTGCAAATTTATGTTGATGATATAATTTTTGGTTCTACTAATGAGTTTTTATGCAAGGAGTTTGAAAAGGTTATGCAAAGTGAGTTTGAAATGTCTTCCATGTGTGAATTGAATTTCTTCCTTGGACTCCAAATCAAGCAATTGCGAAATGGGAATTTCATATGTCAAGCCAAGTATGCAAAGGAACTTGTAAAGAAGTTTGGACTTGAAAGCTCAAAAGTTTGCAACACTTCCATGGCAACTACAACCAAGCTTGATAAGGATGAACAAGGTAAATGTGTTGATATTAAATTATATAGAAGCATGATAGGAAGTTTGTTATATTTGACGGCAAGTAGGCCGGACATCATGTTCAGTGTGTGTCTCTGTGTTAGATTCCAATCGTGTCCTAAAGAGTCTCATCTTATTGCGGTAAAATGCATCATTCGTTATATTAAGGGCACAATTAGAATGGGTTTATGGTATCCGAAAACTGGAGATTTTTCAATGACAAGTTATTCGGATGCTGACTATGAGGGTCGTAGAGTAGATAGAAAGAGTACCAGTGGGTCATGTCAATTTCTTGGTAATTGTCTTGTTTCATGGTCCTTTAGGAAACAAAATTCTGTAGCACTCTCAAACGTCGAGGCGGAGTATGTTGCAGCGGGGGCTTGTTATGCACAAGTCCTTTGGATGAAACATACTCTCCTTGATTATGATTTGCATTATGATCATATAAAATTTTTTTGTGATAATACTAGTACTATTCATATGACCAAAAATGCAAATCAATATAGTAAGACCAAGCACATTGAGATTAGGTATCACTTTCTTAGAGATCATTTTGAGAAAGGTGATATAGATATTGATTATGTTTTCACGAATTTGCAACTTGCCGATATTTTCACTAAACCTCTTGATTTTGTTAGATTCTCCTTTATTTGTGGTGAACTTAATATTTGTGTTATTGAATAAAAGTTTTATCCTTTTTGATGTATGACAAAAAGGGAGAGAATAAGGTTAGAGTTTGTATTGTTTTCACAAAGTGTTGTTTTTTTTTTTTACAAAGTGTTTATGATTTTTCTTGTATTTAGAGTTTAAGTGTTTTGCATATTATATTGTTGTTTAATATAGCATAATTTGAGGGGGAGCTTACACCCTCTCCTTTTTTTTAACAAAACCTATTTGTTTGTCATCATCAAAAAAGGGGAGATTGTTGGCCCAAAAGGTTACACTCTCCATTTGTTTAGAGTTTTGATGATAACAAAACAAATAAGAGCTAGTTGGTACTAATAAGTTTGTTCAAGATAAGTTTCAGGTTTTATACCATGTTTGGAAGCCATTGCTTAGCTGTTGCAAGATCTTCTAAGATTCATGGAGTAAAGAAGTCTTATGGCACATCAAGGAAGGATCATAGAAGAGAAGACTCTAGCAAGACTATTAATGGCTCAAGACTTCAAGATTGATCAAGATAATTCATTAGTTTTGTTTCCAGTTTTTGTAGTTTTGTTAAAGGATAGTGAATAGGATTGAAGCTCCAACACACACGTTTTTGCGCACATGCTTTTCCTAGATATATTCCCTATAAAGATATACAAATATTTTAATATAAAGTCTTCTGTTTATAAACTCTATTTTAAGCATTATACATGTTTCATATCAAAAATATTTTATTACATATCAAAATCTCCTTAAAATTGTGTTTAAGTTTCAGCTTTTGGCCTGATCCGGTCGACCGACCGGTCGACCGTCGCTATGTCAGGTCAAACCGGTCGACCGACCCAGTCGACTGGTATTCTGTCTGTTTTGATGTATCAGTGTGCATGTTTATCGGTCGACCGGACTGTCGACCGGAACCTTCGGTCGACCAGGCGGCTGGCCGACTGAAGTGGTGCCACTCTCTGTTTGTTTCGGCCGACCGGGCGGTCGACCGATAGCCTGCAACGGCTCTTTTTATTTGAATCCCGGTCGACCGGCCGGCTGACCGAGGTAGCCGTTTCAGCCATAACAGCTAGTTTTTTTAAACACGTTTTAATTGATGTTTTTCGTTTTTAAACGGATTTAGGGGATATTTTATGGGTCAAAATATTCCTTATTGATATTATATGTGTTTACCTTTTGATCCCTAACCCTATCCTATAAATAGTGGTGATTAAGGCTATGTTTTCAACAACAAGAAAAACAATCAAGCTATATACAAAAGTTTCAAAGTCTTCAAAAGTTTTCAAGAGAGTTTGGTTCTTAGTTTTCGTGCTGAAGATTCTCTCATCGCTAAAGTTTCATTTTCTAAACTCTTTCTAGTTCATTTCCTTTTTCACTTACACTATTTGAGCTTCAATACTAATCATTACTCTACAGGGCTCTTGTAAGGGAAAGAGGAGTTTACAAAAGATAGTTTGTGATTTTTTGATCACCAAGAGAGAACTTGTACTTAAAGTTGTGGAGTTGGGAACTCCGTTGGTTGTAATTCTTTGTGATACTATAGTGGTTAGAAATCCTTCTGGGTGAAGGCGAGGACGTAGAGCTGGGTGCTCGAACCTCGGAAAAATTCCTCGTGTTTGCGTTTGGTTTACTTGTTCTTACTTGCTCTTTATTCTTGCTAACTTTATATTGCTTTATCTACTTGATTCATATTGTACTTGCTCTTCATTTTCATAGTTATATTCACTTGTTGCATCATAAATTATTAAGTTTGCATTGATTAGCAAAATCACCTATTCACCCCCCCCTCTAGGTGATTTTCAGATGATTCCAGGGAATCTAGATCATCACCAAGAATGCAGAGCAAGTCATAACCACTGCTTAGGCAGTTATTATCAATACGCAAGCCCTGATTCAAGTTAATGAGTAAAAGCTTGCTGCTGTCAGAAAAAGGCTGGAAGAACTAAAAGTTACCAAGAAGCTGGTCCAAGAAGATCTTACTGCCCATTCTTCCAAGTTGGAGTCTCTTCAAGCACAGCTGGCTATGAAGAGATTCTTATCAAAGGAAGAATTGAGGGTTAAGCTTGGCAAAAGTTGAGAAGGCACGCCAGCGCGAGATTCAGTGCCTCGGGACTGGATCTATTCTTTGGTTGAGTTAGATTAGCCCTCCTCCTCTTGTATCTTCTTTTTTTTGTAACACTCTACTTGTCAAATAAGAGAGTGTTTGTATCACTTTTATCATTTTGATATAAATAATAAAAGTTATCAAATTTTGTCTCGTCTTTATTCATTCTTTATGATTGAGAATCAGATGAACTCTTTGTTGTGTGGGAGAATGCAGCTCTCACAGACGCGACCCTTGACCATTATGGAGACGCAGCCCTTAGCCAATTGCTGAGCCATGACCATGAGTTTCAGAGATGAAACTCAGGCAGTACTGAGTTATGGGTGAGATGCAGCCCTGAATTGTAGGAGAGACACGACTCTGATGATTTTTTTTGAGAACGCGGCTCTGATTTTTTAAGAGGATAGGGCTCTGATTTGTTTAGAAACGCGGCTCTGCTTTGTTGTGATACACGATCCTGCTCTGTCTAGAAATGCGACTATGATTCATTGAGAGATGCGGCCCTAGATTATTCTAGAAATGTGGATCTAATTCGTTGAGAGACACGGCCCTGGATTGTTGAGAGACGCAGGCCTGCGCTCTTCAATTTGATGGAGGGGACGCAACCCTCGGGTAGTGGAAGGACGCAGCCTTGAATTGTAAGGATACAGTCCCCTCTTCGTTGAGAGAACGCAGCCTTTAGGCTTGTGAAGGGACGTGGACCTCATAACGCAGCCCTTGAAGCATCACATGCAGTTTGTGAAAACGCGAGCATCTCGCTGGATCTTTCAATGCAAAATCAGCGTTGACAGTTGGGAACACGTGTCGCTGGGATTTCCTGGAGCAAAAATCCATGTGTCTCGCCCAGACTAGATTTGATATTCGCGTAGCGAATTAAGGCTATTCATTTTGACCTTTAAGAATGGCTTTAATTTTTATGCCATTAATTAATAGCCATTAACGAGCCTATCATGAGCCTCTTTACAGTCATTCATCTTGACTGTTTTCTTTCGCGGGCATGTGCTCTAAAGAACTCCATCTTGATTGTTCTACTTCAAGGGCATGTACTCTGAAGAACTTTTAGAGTTCTTTAAAAGAACCCAAAGCTTTGATGCTTTCTAGCAATCTTCTTTGAAGAATATCACTATTTAGGTGCTTTCATGGCCGTGCCTTGACATATGACGTCCAACCTCCTGAGAACTTTTCTTCAGGTAGGAAATGGCCTTTGCCATGATAAAGCTCAGTTTCCTTAAAGCTCTATTATCGCCAGCCATGAAGAGACTTTGTCTCTTGATCTTTTTCTGAAACTTCTTTCCTGAAGTTTAAACAGTCGACTTGAGATCCTTGTGTCCATGCTCTGCAAACGCGACCCTTGCGTTATCTGATGGAATGTGAGCTTGTTGACTTTTAAGTCTCAAGTTCTTCAGACGCGAGCATGGTGAACTCCGCGTTATGATACTTGAAACGTAGGTTTTGTATGCGAGGCTCGCGTTTAGAGTTCATGACTTAGAAAATATCAGGTTTGCTTCTTTTGAGATTTCGTAGACGCGAATGTGGCAAAGTCCGCATCTTGAAGCCTTAGACACTCTTTTAAATCTTAGACGCGATTGTGACGAACTCTGCGTCTTGAAGTCTTAGACGCAGATCCACATTGTCTGCATCTGGGGTAACTTTAGAAAGTTTTAAGACCCGTGTCTGCGACTTTGATATATATACCTCGCGTCTCAATTATCAGATGCGAGTCTAATATCGGCTCACATTTGGATCCATATTTTCTATTTCTACGTCCGCGAGATTTGCATCTGGAGTTCATGACTTCAGCTCCACGTTTGTGCTCCCAGCTTCATGTTTTCTGACTTTGCAGAATTTTAACCCTTGGTTTTTTTATGCAGGTTGATTGTACACATATTTTGCATTCTTTTCATTACACTCCTACATTTATCGTATAATAAATCTGCTAATTTCTTTGTCTTAAATGTTTATTTTGTAGAAGATAATCATGGAGAGAAAGAGGATTAAACCAAATAAATGCCAGTTCAAATCAGATTTAACTGGATCTATTTAGTTAGCTAAGGATGATCCCAGATCTAGTCAGTTAAAATCAGATTTTGGTGAATCAATTCGGTTAACTTAAAAATCTATTAGGATATCACCACATCTAGAACAAATCAAGAATTGGGGCAAATGTTTAGCTGAAGATCATAGCAAATCAGAAAGATAACACCAAATAAAAACTGGTAAATTCAGATGTCTATAAATCTATTTTGGTTAGCTAAAGATCAACCGAGGATAAGTCCAAACAGAAAATCCAGGGAGATAATCTAAGATAAACAGATGCCAGGATGCCATGCTCCCTGGATGTGGCCAATTGACCACATCCAGGTAGCAGATCCATGGCCATCTGGTAAGATTTGGGGGAGCGTTAGCTCTCTCTATCTTCACACGCTCTTCCCCGTTCCATATTTGCTATAAATACTTGAAAATTCTCAGTGTACAGAGAGCTATCAAGCAGAGAAGGATTCTTAGGCTAGTTTTTTATTCTTTTTAGTGTAGGTTTTTATTTTTATTTTATGTAATTTTTATTTCTTTTTAAGTATAGGTTAGACTAAGATTCATGTAAGTAAGAGAGAGAGATTTATGTTGAGAGTGACACCGATGTAACCTCCTCCTTTCTTCCATCATTTCTGCAAGCAATAAAAAGGTAACTTTTTTATGTTCTTTTTTATTTTTGTTTTCTTCTTCTTCTTTTACTCTTCCTTTTTCGATTTTGATGATAGTTCAAGTGAGTCAAATAGCATCAATATTGGTGCCTTAGTGAGTGCCATCAATAGCTCATGATGATGGATTCTTCCCTATGTTTTATCATTTCATACTTGCTCGAAGAAGCATTGATGATGTAATGTGAATTGGGACTGAGTTAATCTTATGAGTTATGCACTGATCTCCTCCAGATCAATGTAAACATGCAAGGCAAGTAAGTCATCAACCGAAAAAAAGGTAAGTATTTCTTTTAGGTTTTCTTTCTTTTCTTTTAATCTTTAGTTTAGATCACCTCCATCATCAAATCTTTACTAATTTTCACTTTCTTTGTACAAAATCACCATCTCCTTCTATCAACCACTTTCACAATTTAATATAACTTATTTTCTTTTTTCTTTTCAATAACTAAAAGAAGAACTTTAACCATTTTTTGTAACTTAAATGAGAACTTACAAAAAGCTTCTATCGCTAGTCCCTCCTTGAGGATTACGACCAGTATAGCCACTTGCTATTGTGGTAGCATTGAGTACCTTACACAACTATTATAAAGTTCTGAAATTTTGTATTCTTTGTGTGCAAGTTTGAACGCAATCAAATTTTGGCGCCGTTGTTGAGGAGGGATGGTAAGTAATTCTCTTTTTAAATTTATATTTTTGGTTAAATTTCTTCTTTGTTCTTGGTGTGCAATGATAGATATCAAGAAAATATTTGCTACAGTGGACATATAAGTGGCCTTAGACACTGCTCAAGAAAGCAGAGTCCAGAAGCCCTCAGATTTGCAACATTCCAATAGTAATCTGAGTGAACTACTAACCTGTATTTTTTACAGGTTGGTTAAATTGCAAAGTTTAAATATTTGTAGCTATTTATTTACTTGTTTGACTCACTTCACATACATTTCTAATTCAATAGTAAAAGGTTGATTGTAAATGTTAACAACGGTTTAGATTTTGCATTACGCACGTGTCTATTTTGTTACATTTTCTATTTACTATTGAAGAGTGCTGGAGCCAAGGTATGTGTGCATAGAATTTAGTATAAGGTTCATTCTTGTATGATATATTGCTTGAGTGTTACTTTTTCTATATACTTGTACGCTGCATTAAACTGAATTAAGGGCTTGTCCTATAAACAAGATAAGATGGAGAAGTCAACACCCTCCCTTAGTCCACAAACAATCTTCTCACTCACTAACCCAAGCCTAACTAAAACTGAGTAGACGTTGGCCCTAGGGACATCTCAGACTCAATAGGAGACTGACCTAGGGGGAGTTGATTAGAAGTTGACTCTTGCCAAATCGGTGTCTAAGGTTGAAAATTGAGGGGCGAAACCCCAAAGATTGGTTGTTTGGCATAATTAGGCCCATTGTTTAGGCACAAATACCTCCCACTGATCTTGTCCCTACCTGGCCGATTAACTTGTGGTCAGATTCTGCAATATACCCCCCGTGGATAGTCTAACCAGTTGGAGTCGTCTAGGTCTAACGTCTACCCTAACTTAGGTTAGATTTTTTTTATTTGTTTGTTTATTTTTCTTTGTTTGTTTTTAATATTTCTTATGTGATATGGCATATAACAACAATTTTTATAATTTTAATGGTAATCCATATTACACCCTAACCTCTTTTTCGGATATATCAACTCGGTATATCATAACTTTAACCAACCTAGTGTACGATTGGTCTTATCCGAATCAACACATGCCCCAGTCCCAATGCTATGAACAAGACTGGAATAATCATCACTACTCTTCACAGAGCCAATGGGGATACAACTCCCCCGAGTCATATTGTCAACCACCTTACCAACACCCAGCTTCTTATACTCCTTCTCCTGAGCAACCATTAGAAGAATCAATTGACTGGGAAAAGAAGATGGAAGCCTTAGAATAGCTTGAGCGATGAATTCAAATTCTAGAAGACTCAAAATCCTGTCAAAATTTTCAAATCACAGAATCCTTACTCTATTTTTCAAGATGAACATAACGACTTAGAAAAGAGTATAGAATGCATGATTCAATTCAAAAATGATCCACTCGATACGATAGAAGCAAGATTTAGTTGATTGGATAACATGCATATGAATAAGAAAACTCTTCCTACCCAATCTTTGACTATTCCTAACACTTCTAGCCATATTGATGAAAACCAAGAACCATGGTATCCTGAAAACTTTGACCAAGATTCAATTTCACCATAAAACCTTGAACTTGACCAATATCAACCCATTGACGAATTGACAATTTTTCATTTTAATGAGATTGAACTTAATTATGAATGTGAATCCGATCCCCAACCTTGTGATTTAGTTCCTATCTTTGAATCTATGTTGACTCTGATATTCTTACCCAATTTGGACTAATTTTCTGAGCGAACATTTATCCCATATCCATAGATCGAGAAATTGAAACACCAATTTTGCATAGTCACATTTCGTTGATGGAAAAGTAATGTGAATTTTAATTCTTGGATTTGGACTCAACTCTGTTGGCCCAGAAGCCTTCCACTCTAGTTTTGATGATGATTAACTCATGTAGTTATGTTTACTAATAATCTTGTGATGTTTAGTTTTCAGATATTTAACCAAGATATTAGTAGGTGATTAGCTTCAATAAAGGAGTTTTGGAGCTTTCACATGGTGATTCAAGAGCCCGAGCGACAAAGTTCATATCTTGCACTCATTGGAGTCTAACTCGGTGGATCACGTTTGGATCGAGTCAACTTGGAGACGGAGCTCTACAAGAAGACTTCGGTACAGTATTTAGTTTAGTGTTTAGATCTATTGTAAAGTTAGATAGTGTGATATGCTCGATATACTCAAGTTCACAACACACACTCTTGTTTTAAGTTTCATGTTTATTTGTTTTTGGTTTTTGGTTTAACCGATCTTGGTTTTCATGAATAGATAGAATCAACAAGTTTACATGGTTTAATGTATATTAGATTTGTTCTATATACATCTATGCTTCAACTATTTATACAAACTTAGTTTGATAACTTATTCATGCATTTAGGTTTTGTATTTTAACAAAACTTATTTTTGGAATTATTGTCAAAAACATTGATATATATGTTTATATGTATATTGGAGTATATCCATATACTGTATGCCTCAAATGTTGTTTCATATCATGTTTTTTGATTTGGATGAGTTTTGGACAAAATCGGATTTCCATTCAAAAATCCAAGTATTGGAAAATACGGGTTTTGGTTTTTGGCAAAATTTCTAAGTTACAAAAATAGTTCAAAATGTTTGTAACATGGTTTGATTTTACTCAAACATGTTTGTATATCAATGTATTATACTGAACTTATTTTTGTGGATTTTTAGAGAATTTATGGGATTTATTTGAGAATTAAAAACCAAGTTTTTCAATCCCTTAAGATGCCCTACCAGGCTCTGGCGGTCGACCGACCGGTCGATCGGACCAGGAGCCGGTCGACCGAAATGGTCGACCGGACGTGCACACAAACGTGCACGCAGCCAGCCCCTTGGGCCTGTCGACCAAGCGGTCGACCGACTGAAGGCAACCCACTCTCGGGTTGCCCCGGTCGACCGGGCGGTCGACCGGCCAGAGAGCCGTTGCTCTCTGGTTCAAGGTCCGGTCGACTGGGCAGTCAACCGGAAGGCTCAACGGTCAAAAATTTGACCGTTGGCCGGTCAACCGGCCAGTCGACCGGAAGGTCAAATTTGACCTTACAGCTGCCAACGGGCAGAATTTGTATGGGGGCTATTTATACACCATTTGGAGTAGGTTTTGGTGAAGATTTTTAAGAGCAAAATTTCACCTATTCTCTATTGTTTTAAAAGCAAGTTTTCAAAAGAGTTTATTGGTTTTAAAGATCATTCTTTATTTATTTTCAAGAGTTAAAAAAATCAAAGAAAAATATAGATTTGGGATATTTGCTTTATTCGTCATTTCTATCAAATACTAAGTTGTTTTCCCAAGTATTTTTCCTTGTGATTTGTTTTCCAACATCTTGATTTTTCACACTTGAGCCATATCTTGCTATCATATTTATAGGATCTTTATTTTGTGGAAGAAGTTGTTTGTGGTTGAGATAGACCACCAAGTTGTAACCCTCCTACTTTGTGTTATCCCTATTGTGTAGATGTTGATTTGTGAAGTGGTGGCTTTGTGCCCTATCCCTCTTGTAAGAGGTTGATTGGCTGTATTGGCTTTGTGCCTATCCCTCATTTGTGAGGTTGATATTGGTGGCTTTGTGCCTTGCCTCAGGTGGTGTTTGTAATTGAGAGAGGAGTTGTGTACTCCCTTGTTGTATTGCCCCAAATCCTCAGTGGAGGTTCCCTGTGTGGGAGTCCTGTGTGGACAAGTGAATTGGAAATCCTTCTGTGTGAAGGCGGGGACGTAGAGCTGTGTGCTCGAGCCTCGAAACATATTCGTGTGTTTGTGTTTGATCCATTGACTCTTACTCTCTCTCTCTCTTTATATTGTTCCTTGCACATTTCATATTGCTTATTCATTATATGCTTGGCTTGTTTGTGTGTGCCTCACTTGTGCTTAACCACGAGAGCTTCATATAGCGCCTCAACTCTTATTCAGAGGAATCAAGAGGAGTTAGTCCAGAGCCCTTCACCGGGAATTCGGCTATACTCGTTGGTTGCATTAAGTATTGTTGCAATTAAGTTTTAATTTCCACATTTAGTTCATTAGATTAGCCGTACACCTATTCCCTATTCACCCCCCCTCTAGGTGTACTTTCAATTGGTATCAGAGCCTACGCTCCTGATATTTGGTTTAACCACCTAGGAGTGTGATCTTGGTTAGCTAATCTATCATTTGTATTTGCACACTTATATTGTTTACACACACTCATGGATTGCTTGTCACCTCCCATGTTTGATGTCTCCAACATTGACATGTGGAAATTTAAGATGTCCATGTACTTGAAAACCCTAGGCTTGCATGTTTTCCTTGCCGCTACCAAGAAATCCTATCTTGGTAATAGCAAGCATATAGAGGCCAATGCACAAGCCCTTGAGGCACTTAGAAGCACGCTGAACAAAGAATATTTGTGCTTAGTTTCTAACTGTGATTCTGCCTTTGCAGTGTGGAACACGTTGACCTCCTCCGAGCTACAAACGCCCAACATTATGGAGGATGAATCTAGTGGAGAATCCGAGCAACAATGATACATGGTCCAAGGGAATGACTCCCTTGAGGTATACTCGAAAACTCAATTAGATAGTGATGATGCTAGTTCTTCATGTAATGACTATGTTGATCCAAATGCTTTGAATGAAGAACTTTCTATTGTTTGTGAAAAATTGTTAGAAAAATATAATCTTTTGAAAAAGAAGAGTTTTAAACTAAAAGATGAAAATAAGAATTTGTGTTCAAAACTTGATTTGTTTTGCAAGAGAAGGAAGAGATTTCAAGTGAATGTGACTCACTTAAATCTCAACTAGACCTTACCCTAAAGGAAAATGAGATTTGAAAAATAGAAATTATTGCAATGAAGTTTTGAAGAAAAATGAGTCTTTAGCTTCAAAACTTGATTTTGTTTTAAAAGAGAATGATTCCTTGAAAATAAAAATTGCTTCTATTTCAAAGGAATTGGAATTGGTTTCTAAAAAGAATATTTCTTTACAAAATGATTTGTCTACACATGTTTGCCATGCTAGTGTAGCTTCACCATCTAGCTCACCTATTGCATGCCACACTTCTTCTATAATTGAAAATGATATAAATTTGTTAAAGAAGAATATTGATTGTTTTGGCTCCACTTTGAGCAATGTGCCATAAACCATACACGTTTGGAATCTATGTTTCGAAAGAAACAAGTTCCATCTTTGCATGCACACAAACCATGGCATACACATGCTTCTCACGTTCATGTACATAACACTATGCATGCTCATGTGTACACTTGTACACATAGTGGACGTAAGGGCCACCTTGCTAAATTTTGCTATGATAAGATGCATGATTCGAATTTAGCAACTAAGTTTGTTTGGGTTAGGAAAGGTGCTAACCCCCTTGGACCCAAAAGAGTGTGGGTACCAAAGATCACCCCTATTGTATTTGATGTAGGTGTGGGTTCTCGCATGACGTGAGAGCAATGGTGCCTTGAGGTGGATGCGTTCTGAGCTTTATGAGGACTATTTGGATGCATCACTTTCAAGGGGAGTTTGGTGAGAGGACCACCTTGTGTTGGAGATATGGAGAGTTGCCTTCATGGTTTTGGTAACAATCTCTTACTCCTCATTATGTTTACATGCCTTTCATATCATTGATTATTAGCATGTTTTGATGTTTATTGATTATTATGTAAATGTCATGATAATTAGGCTTATGACATACATGTATAGTATTTGAGATCACCCATGTTTAAAATGGACCCATATTTTGTGTTCTCTCCATGTTTTAGCTATCGTGTAAGTCATATATCTAATGCATATGCATTTGTCATAATGATCATATGAGTTTTTGTTTTGATTTCTATTCTTCATGCTTTGTTACTTGTCAAAGATGTTAGTTTTCATTAAAACTTGGATATATACTTGTACAACTAGTGAGCCACAAATAGACTATTATATGTTTGTGCTTGAACACTCATTTGTGTTCATTAGATGTATTAGTATAGCCTAGTTTTGATGATTCATGCATTTGACTTGTATTCCCATTTTGTACATGTTTTCATGTTTATATGTCTAGCTTCATGTATATGTCTATTTTGTCTAAACTATTAGCTATACATATACATCCTTTTGAGCCACTTGCCTTCATGCATATACTTTTGTGGACTCGTTATGTTTGGATATGTATGTATACTTTAGTTTGTACATGACATACATATACCTTGAAGAATTCTAGTTTGATGATTTTCATGTTTTTAAGGAATTTTATATTGAGCTAAATTGACTATTTTCATGATAATGATTTTCACATAACTCTTATACACTCACCTTATTTGTTTTCTCATAATTTTGTTTTCATGAGTATGATATATATGCTTTATAGATTTTGAGTGTTTGGTGATCATGTGATCTACATGTTTTTCATTAAATATAATTTTGTTTTATTCCTTGCTTGAAGGATTTCGTACTAGTTTACAATTTTTTCTTAAAACTAGTGTATTTTTCATTTTGGAAGAGTTTTCAATTATGCTAAACTACTTTCAAACCTATTTTTGAAAACCCCTTCCATTAAAGGGCGGTTGGTTGGGCAACTATGCCTTGTATGTTCATATTGAAAATCTATATAAAACATGTGCATGAAATGGGTGAAAAGAATATGAGTTATACACTTAATCTTATTTTGTTTTCAATTGGTATCATTAGATTTTTTCAACACTATTGATATTCATTTTGTATACTCATATATGTTTTTATATATGTATGCTTTCAACTTCAATTAGTATCAATTTCGATTGGTATTAAATTTTCATACATATATATACTTTATTTGTGCTTACTATATCTCTATATCTTTGAGCACAAATTTTGGCTATGCTAAGCTTGATTTCTTTAATGACTATTATATTTCAATTGATTATGTTTCAATTGGCATCATATACAAGCTTATGCATTATTTTATTTAGTATTTCATAAAGGGGAGAAAATTCATATTTCACCTTTCAATTGGTATTTCACTTTTCAATTATTTTGGTATTCTACTCCCACACTTTATGTTAAAAATGATTAAAAAAAGAAAAGGATATTGATTATTTTTGGTATCATATGCTTCTAATGAAAAATTACTTTCAATTGGTACTAATCTTTTCAAATTGGTATCAAGATTACCTATAAGTTTTACTTTCAATTGGTATGTTTTATTGATATCAAAATTGTTGGTTGAATTGCTCAAAATGATTTATTTACTTACAATTGGTATTTAATTGTATTTACTTACAATTGGTATCAATTGGTATTTAAATTTATATTAAAAACATTTGTTTTATGTACCACATTATGTACTTTCAATTGGTATATTTCATTGATATCATGATGCACTAAATTGATATATTTTTTTCTTACAATTGGTAACATACCGTTTTGATTAGATTTCACCCCTCATTGATTTTTTTGTTTAAGACAAAAAAAGGGAGAACATTGTTTTTCTTTTGACCCCGTTGTTGATGATTGACAAAAGGGGGAGAAAGATTTTGAGTTTATATATACATTTGTTTGTTCTTGCATATATTGAGTTTATGAGAAAATGATTTTGAGAGTTTAAACAAAAAGGGGGAGAAGGTTTTTGGAAATATGTCTGTGTTATGCATGTTTTTCTCTCCTAATTGTTGCATACATTTGTTTATGCATATTCATGTTTAATATTCATTGAATATCTTATTTTTATTGCTATGCATGAGTTAAGGGAGAGCTTCATTGAAGCTTAACTTTAATCCATGCATATATAACTCCATGAGTTTTGTCATCATCAAAAAGGGGAGATTGTTGGCCCAGAGGCCTTCCACTCTAGTTTTGATGATGATTAACTCATGTAGTTATGTTTACTAATAATCTTGTGATGTTTAGTTTTTAGATATTTAACCAAGATATTAGTAGGTGATTAGCTTCAACAAAAGAGTTTTGGAGCTTTCACATGGTGATTCAAGAGCCCGAGCGACAAAGTTCATATCTTGCACTCGTTGGAGTCTAGCTCGGTGGATCACGTTTGGATCGAGTCGACTTGGAGACAGAGCTCTACAAGAAGACTTCGGTACAGTGTTTAGTTTAGTGTTTAGATCCATTGTAAAGTTTGATAGTGTGATATGCTCAAGTTCACAACACACACACACTTGTTTTATGTTTCATGTTTATTGGTTTTCGGTTTTGGTTTAACCGATCTTGATTTTCATGAATAGATAGAATCAACAAGTTTACATGGTTTAATGTATATTAGATTTGTTCTATATACATCTATGCTTCAACTATTTATACAAACTTAGTTTGATAACCTATTCAAGTATTTAGGTTTTGTATTTTAACAAAACTTGTTTTTGGAATTATTGTCAAAAACATTGATATATATCTCTAAATGTATATTGGAGTATATCCATATACTATATGCCTCAAATGTTGTTTCATATAATGTTTTTGTATTTGGATGAGTTTTGGACAAAATCGGATTTCCATCCAAAAATCCAAGTTTTGGGAAATACGGGTTTTGATTTTTGGCAAAATTTCTAAGTTACAAAAATAGTTCAAAATGTTTGTAACATGGTTTGATTTTACTCAAACATGTTTGTATATCAATGTATTATACTGAACTTATTTTTGTGGATTTTTAGAGAATTTATGGGATTTATTTGAGAATTAAAAAACTAAGTTTTTCAATCCCTTAAGATGCCCTGCTAGGCTCTGGCGGTCGACCGACCGGTCGACCGGACCAGGAGCTGGTCGACTGAAATGGTCGACCGGACGTGCACACAAATGTGCACGCAGCCAGCCCCTTTGGCCGGTCGACTGAGCGGTCGACCGACTGAAGACAACCCACTCTCGGGTTGCCCCGGTCGACCGGGCGGTCGACCGGCCAGAGAGCCGTTGCTCTCTGGTTCAGGGACAGGTCGACCAGGCGGTAGACCGGAAGGCTCAACGGTCAATAATTTGACCGTTGGCCGGTCGACCAGAAGGTCAAATTTGACCTTGCAGCTGCCAACGGGCAGAATTTGTATGGGGGCTATTTATACAACATTTGGAGTAGGTTTTGGTGAAGATTTTTAAGAGCAAAATTTCACCTATTCTCTAGTGTTTTAAAAGCAAGTTTTCAAAAGCGTTTATTGGTTGTAAAGATCATTCTTTATTTGTTTTCAAGAGTTGAAAATCAAGAAAAATATAGATTTGGGATATTTGCTTTGTTCCTTATTTCTATCAAATACTAAGTTATTTTCCCAAGTATTTTTCCTTGTGATTTGTTTTCCAACATCTTCATTTTCCACACTTGAGCCATATCTTTCTATCCTATCTATAGGATCTTTTTTTGTGGAAGAAGTTTTTGTGGTTGAGATAGACCACCAAGTTGTAACCCTCCTACTTTGTGTTATCCCTCTTGTGTAGAGGTTGATTTGTGGAGTGGTGGCTTTGTGCCCTATCCCTCTTCTGAGAGGTTGATTGGTTGTATTGGCTTTGTGCCTATCCCTCATTTGTGAGGTTGATATTGGTGGCTTTGTGCCTAGCCTCTAAGTGTAGAGGTGGTGTTTGTAATTGAGAGAGGAGTTGTGTACTCCCTTGTTGTATTGCCCCAAATCCTCAGTGGAGGTTTCCTGTGTGGGAGTCCTGTGTGGACAAGTGAATTGGAAATCCTTCTGTGTGAAGGCGGGGACGTAGAGCTTTGTACTCGAACCTCGAAACATATCCGTGTGTTTGCGTTTGATCCATTGACTCTTACTCTCTCTCTCTCTCTCTCTTTTATATTGTGCCTTGCATCATTTCATATTGCTTATTCATTATATGCTTGGCTTGTTTGTGTGTGCCTCACTTGTGCTTAACCACGAGAGCTTCATATAGCGCCTCAACTCTTATTCAGAGGAATCAAGAGGAGTTAGTCCAGAGCCCTTCACCGGAATTTCGGCTACACTCGTTGGTCGCATTAAGTGTTGTTGCAATTAGGTTTTAATTTTCGCATTTAGTTCATTAGATTAACCGTACACCTATTCACCCCCCTAGTTGTACTTTCAAACTCTTGAACCAAAACTGACTCTCGAACTCAAAGTTGATTTTCCTGAGTTAGTATTGATTCCTGAACCTATCATTCTTGAGCCCAAGTCAACCATTCGACCAAGTCCCATTCTTTTGTTAAACATAAGTATAGACCATGATGAGTCTGTGATGATTTTTAAGATTGGTCATGTAAAGGGAATAAGTTTCATGATAGGATCTTTTATAATCCTATTCATATTGAGGACTATAAATATGTAGTAGAAAAGAGGTCAATAAAGGTGGGTTCCATGAACCACCACATTATTTTGATTGGGTAGTAACGCTTGGCCAAATCTGACCACCTCCAGAACCACCACCTTAAGGTAACACTATCCTTCCCTTTCTTCTTTTTCATGTATTTAAGCATTCATTCATACATTGAGGATAATGCATGAGATAGGTGTGGGGGAGAGTTCTAACATAACATAGGTTTTCACTTTATTTAAATAAAAAAATTTAACATTTTCTTTCTTTAAAAAAACTTTTTGAAAAGAGAGCAATATTTTGACATATTTTTATAAGAAATTAATTTAATTTTAAGGAGTAGGAGGATTTCTTATACTTGATTTCTAGGATTAGGAAGAAAATTTGGAAAAGTAGTTTAGTCTTGATTTTTACCTTAATGAAATATGCGTGCTTTATACACTAACATACTTAGGGTTCAAAAACGAAGATTCTTATGCCTTATTAAAAAAAGAAAAGAAAATAATATATATATAATATCAAAAATTCTCTGATTAAGCTGGGTATTTGTGTCTCATAAAGCATAAGTATTCACGCCTAAAAGTGGTTCATGTAATAAAATTCTTAATTTTGTGGCCTTGTTTGCTCGAGTCTTTAAGTCCTTGGGGTGTTTTCTCACCCGGTGCCCTAAGACCATTTGGTTTGGGAGTCACCGATTAAAGGCTCGTTACATGGGCAGATTAGAAAGCCTAATAGAACTAAGGAATAATATCACCAAAAGTTAAAAAAAATAAAAGAACAAAAATAAGGCATAAGAGTTAGAGTTAAAGAACCCCGAGTCAAAATTTCACAGTCATAAAGATGCATATAACTTAGGGTAAAATAATAAATTAGATGAGAAATATAGTTTGACTCCTTGACTTGATTGATAACAAGTTTTTGAAAAAAGACTAAGCTTAAGATTGAAAAGTTTGATTTTTCTATAACTTATAGATTACTTAATTTTTACAATAATACTTCAAATATTTTTCTCTTTCAAAATGTGTTTTCAAAATACTAACACTTTGTTTTTCTTTCATTACGGATTTTGTGTGTGTCATCCACTGAAAACCCTCATGAGACACAACTCGTCCTCTAGGGGAAACTTAGAGGTTTAATGGCTTGTTGCACATGCTCATTGCAATCGCGTGATCTGTGAAATTGGTCTAATAATATTTGGTTTAGTTTCTTTGTTTTGCTCGAGGACGGTCAAAAGATAGGTGTAGGGGTGTGATCGTATACATATTTTGCATTCTTTTCATTACACTCCTAAATTTATCGTATAATAAATCTGCTAATTTTCTTGTCTTAAATGTCTATTTTACAGAAGATAATCATAGAGAGAAAAACGATTAAACCAAATAAATACTAGTTAAAATCAGATTTAACTGGATCTATTTGGTTAGCTGAGGATGATCCCAGATCCACTCAGTTAAAAAAAGATTTTGGTGAACATCCAGAACAAATCAAGGATTGGGGTAAATTTTCAGTTGAAGATTAGAGCAAATCAGAATGATAACACCAAATAGAAACTGGTAAAATTCGGATTTCTATAAATCTATTTTGGTTAGCTAAAGATCAACCGAGAATAACGTCAAATACAAAGTCCAAACAGAAAATCTAAGGTAATAATCCAAGATAAACAGATGCCAGGAAGCCACGCTCCCTAGATGTGGCCAATAGGCCACATCCAGGCCGTGGATCCGTGGCCATCTGGTAAGATTTGGGGGAGCATTAGCTCCCTCTATCTTCAGACACTCTCCCCCATTCCATATTTTCTATAAATACCTGTAAATTCTCAGTGTACAGAGAGCGATCAAGCAAAGAAGAATTCTTAGGTTAGTTTTCATTCTTTTTAGTATAGGTTTTTATTTTCGTTTTATGTAATTTTTATTTTTTTGTAAGCATAGTTAGACTAAGATTCATATAAGTAAGAGAGAGAGATTTATGTTGAGAGTGACACCGATGTAACCTCCTCCTTTCTTCGATCATTTTTGCAAGCAATAAAAAAGTAACTTTTTTTATGTTGTTCTTTATTTCGTTTTCTTCTTCTTCTTTCTACTCTTCCTCTTTCGGTTTTGATGATAGTCCAAGTGAGTCAAATAGCTTCGGTATTGCCTTTCCTTAGCGAGTGCCATCGATAGCTCATGATGATGGATTCTTCCCTATGTTTATATTATTTCATACTTGCTCGAAAAAGCCTTGATGATGTAATGTGAATTGGGACTGAGTTAATCTTATAAGTTATGCGCTGATGCCTCCAGATCAAGGTAAACATGCAAGGATTCCAGGTAAGTCATCAATCGAAAAAAGGTGAGTATTTCTTTTAGGTTTTCTTTCTTTTCTTTAAATCTTTAGTTTAGATCACTTCCATCACCAAATCTTTACTATTTTTCACTTTTCTTTTGTACAAATTCACCATCTCTTCTATCTACACTTTCACAATTTAACATAACTTATTTTCTTTTTTCTTTTCAAAAACTAAAAGAAGAACTTTAATCATTTTTTGTAACTTAAAAGAGAACTTGCAAAAAACTTTCATCGCTAGTCCCTCCTTGAGGATCACGACCCGCATATCCACTTGCTATTGCGGTAGCATTGAGTACCTTGCACGACTGTTAAAAAGCTCTGAAATTCTATATTTTCTGTGTGCAGGTTTGAACTCAATCACAGGTCTTGGCCATATCGATGGCACTAGTTCTAGTGTCTTTGTCGCTCCATTGGAGGATATTTGGGACAACCAGCTTATTCGATTGGCGACTACTTGAGAAGTGAGAACTTCTATCCAAGGGTTAAGAAGATCCGCGCGGTTCTCACTACACATCAAGACATTATTGGACATGATGCACCAGTAATGTCTCGGAACCTTCCTGATCACTATGAGCACGACACATTTGAAGGTCACGGGAAAGAGGACTATTGACACTCTAAAAAGAAAAAACTCTCAGATTTCTCCTCAACTGGTCTGAATGATGTCTAACTTGTCGACATTTATAGAAGGCAAGTCACAGACAAGCTGACGACCAATTTTTGCTCATCTCTGAGAGGCAAAGCAGCAACTTGGACTCTAATGATTCAGTGAAGCAGATAGTAAGCCAAGGTTGCCTTTGAAGAGACCAAAGCAGGCGTAAGATGATAAGTTAGCTTAACACTTAGCCTTGCACGAGTCCAAGGGGATAGCCTCGCCTAAGAGGCTAAGCTCTTCATAGCTCCACATGAAGCTCTTCATAGCTCCACAGAGAGCTAACTTACAGCTTCGCTTGCAGCTAATTATAGCTTCGCCTGAAGCTTTCTTGATAGCTTCGTATGAAACTTTTCATAGCTCTACAAAGAGCTAACTTACAGCTTCGTCTGAAGCTAATTATAGCTTCGCCTGAAACTTTCTTGATAGTTTCGCATGAATCTTTTCATAGCTCTACAGAGAGCTAACTTACAGCTTCGCCTGAAGTTTTCTTGATAGCTTCGCATGAAGCTCTTCATAGCTCCACAGAAAGCTAACTTACAACTTTGCCTGAAGCTAATTCTAGCTTCGCCTGAAGCTCTACACAGCCGCATAGAAGGACAACTTTTACTTTCGCCTGAAACTTGGTACAACTCTGATGAAAGAGCTACAATGATTAGCTTCGCCTCAACTGGCTAGCTTTGCATAAGGAAAGTAACCGCCCCATTAATTTAATGGGAGGATATAATGGGTAGTTATACCCATGATCCCTCATTAAGAGGAGACAATCAAAGAAATCATAACTCCCTAGTGCTTAATGGGGGACTTAATGGGTAGTTACACCCATGATCCCTCAATAAGAGGAGACAATCAAGGGAATCATAACTCCCTAGTGCCTAGTGGGGGAGTTAATGGATAGTTACACCATGATCCCTCATTAAGGGAAGACAATCAAGGGAATCATAACTCCCTATTGAGCCTATAAATAGCCCACTAGTAGGCTAGGCTCATGGTCTTGAAGAAATTCAATTCCAAGAGGCTTTTTGAAGACCATAAGCTTCTTTGGTGGCTTCAAAGCTTAAGCCAGCAAGAGATCTACTCTCTCGCTTCTAAAATTTAGAGAATCACTTCTGTAATCCTACAAGGATCAATTCAGGGTGTTAATACCCTAAGGCTTTCCTTCCTTTCAAGAAATCTCTGGAACAGGCGAGAAGGAATTCTCAGGAAATAGTATTCGAAGATCGATCGCTCGCATCATCAACGGGACAAAGTGGTCGCGCATTTATCAGACTCTCACCGACACACTTCCCTAGAAATCTCAGAGGAGATCTACTTGTAATTTTCTTTTTCTTTATTAAAGAATTACTTGTAATTTTTCTCCTCAACTCTTTTTTGTAAGTTTTCCCCAATCATTTTCGATGAAAAACAAGATGGCGACTCCACTGGGGAATGCATCCTCCACTGCTGAGAATCAAGTGTCGCAATGCGACGATCAGACCCTCGGGTCTGTTACCGAGACATTGGTCATTCACTTTGACCAAGAGAGATTTAAACTTCTCTCTGGGGGTAGCACAAGGCCCTACATGTGCGCAAGCACATGGAGGTCAGCGTAGCCAAATCTCCTCTGGTTACCTCTTGGAAGCAAGTCTCTGTTGAGACAAATAAGGCTCTCTGCAAGCCAATTACAATCTTAGGTGAAGCTAAACAGACTTTATGTGAGCCTAACATAGTCTCAGCAGAGACTAACATAGCTTCACGCCAGTATCTTAACACTATGCGTGAAGCTATAAAGGTTCCTCGTGAACCTAAAACAGCCTCTGCTAAGGTTATGTGTATTGCAAAATCTGTAGTCTCATGCGAGGCTAGAGATAGATCTCTTGATTCAGCTTCCTGCAAAACTAAAATAGTCTTTGACTGCAAGACTATTTCAGCTCTTCACAGAGCTAAGCTCCGCATGTCTTGCGAGGTTAAGGCTAAAGCACTTTGTGCTAACAGCGAGGCTACTGCAGTCCCGCTTACATCATCAGCACTATTGGGCAGTTCTAGGCTCGCCGATAGTGACAAAACCAGAGCATTAAGTGCTTAGACAGCTTCATCATGTGAAGCTAATTCAACTCTTTGCAGAGTTCAGCCTCACCTATCATGCAAGGCTAAGGCTAAAACACCTTTGTGTGCTAATAGCGTTGCTGATTCAACGTCACTCTCACTGCCAGCACCTAGTGCTAAAGTTTTTAGCCGCGAGGTTAGAACTAAATCACTTAGTGCTAAGAATCTTACCCGCGAGGTTAAAAATGAAGCACTACTTAGTGCTAACAGCGAGGCTAGTTCAGCTTCGCTCAAGAGAGGAACTCTGCGCAGTAGAGGTAAGCTCACCTTCAAAGACAGAGCTAAAACAGTAGCTTCGCCTTATGAAGCTACTCTTTCAGGTGAAACTAAACCAAAAGAAATATCTTCTCCTATAGCCTAAAAGAAAGTCTTCAAGGCTAAGCCCAACCCAAGTAGGCTAACATCCAGTTTTTTCGAGTTTTCGTGTTGGATCCAAGTAACACAAACTTGCGAGAATTATCTGAGCAACAACCGAAAAATTCGCTCCAAAAAGTCAGTTCACATCTCGCCATCCCAGTGTGGACAAGCGGGGTGTCAACCTGTGACGGTACATTCCGTCCACAGTTGTTTGGGACCAATCCCCACGACTTCTCCTCCAAACCAACAATCGGTGTTCAACTAACTGTCAGTTCAAATTTTTGAGAAACCCAAGTCTCGAAAGAAGAAGACATTGAAGGTGCCTCACCTCGCAGCTGCCTCTTTCAACATGATAAGCAGAGGAAGGGATCTACTACAATCTCAAAGAAGGAAATTGGAGTTCACACTCCCTTATTCAGTTCTCCAGGGCCCGACTATAGCCCCAGATTAGGTCAGGTTCTTGTCGAACAAAAAGGTGCCTTTCCAGGTACTCATTCCATGGTAGCAAAACCCTATAATTATGGACAACCTTCTTTCTCAGAAGCTATGTTGCTAGAACCATTGAGACACTGATTCCAATGGTCTGATGATGAAGAAAAAGTTAGTGGTTAAGCTTCCTCCGCCACCATCAGCTCTATGCTGGCAAGTTTGTGTCAGCCAGCATGTCTGATAACAATAATGATGATGATCTCTGTCATCGCATGGAGGCACAAAAGTAGACTTCCAAGGCCTAGCAAGAAGCCTTGGACAATATCCAACAAATATTGGTTTAGCTACTGACAAACCGAAACAATGATAAGACAACTGGTAGTAATCACGAAAATGAGGAGAACAATAACAATGAACCTCCCAAGACTGATTATTCAAAGGAGGGCTCTTCAATCAATGCTAAAGTGATCAAAGGCATCCAGGCTTAGATTGCATCCCTAGCCCAAAGGGATGAACTGAAGAAAGTAGGGGCAGTCCGTTCTTATCTCTTGGAATGGGATTCAGTCCCATATCCACCAAAGTTCAAGCCACCAGCGTTGCACTCGTATGATGGCAAGAGCTCACCAAATTAGCACATTTACTACTTCTGATCGCAAACCGGTAATGTAGTAGGTAATGATGCTATCATGGCTAGACTGTTCATTGGCACCTTTAAGGGGGTAGCCTTTGATTAGTTCAGGAGTCTCCCCATGAACTTCATCAATTCCTTGCTCGATATGGAAATCCGATTCCTCTCCTAATTCTACGAGGATGATAGCGAAGTGACCATGGACACACTCCTTTCGGCAATCCAGAAAGGAGGAGAATCTATACGGGATTACATAGAGAGATTTCACAACCTTTCTCTCTTATGCCCTGCAGGTATGCCTTTGCCTATGTTTCTTCAGACGTGTAGGCATAACTTTCTTGACAAAATGGAAGTTGGCATGGACGCCGTCAAAGCCCACACTTAGAAGGAGCTTATTGAACAAGCTGAGATAGCTGAAAAATTAGCTAAAAAGTTTGAGACCCCCAAAAGCAGGTGGGGAATCAACTACAAAAACTATAACTGCTGAATCTTCTAATACATCAGCATTGAAAGTATATGGAAGAACTCGATCAAAGAAAGATAACTCCAACAGGACTTTAGAGTATCAGAGACAATACTCCTTCAAAGATGAGCATGTGGTGACACTTTTCCACTTGCTTAACAAAGGCAACAAGCTCAAGTTGCCAGACGTTTGACGCCCAGACGAAGTAGGACGAACGAATGATCCCAACTATTGTCTTTTTCATAGGATGATTCATCATCCTACTTGCAGGTGTAATGTCCTTAAAGGCAAAATCCAAGCATTGATTGAAGCAGGTGTTTTGACTATGAATTCGGAACATAAAAAGGCCACTGCCTAACTCCTATCCTGAAAGGGAGTATGAGGCAGTCAACTCTACTTCCAAAAGCCATGGGTCTTATCCCATCAACGGCTAAAGCAATGGGACTCAAGCCAGTCCAAAGCTAAAGGCAAGTCTTGTAATGTCTCTCGCAGCAGATGACACCGCACCAGCAACTCCTCTCAGCAGCTCTGAAGAGGAGACAACCGTCTCAACCGCTATTTAATAACCGACAGGCAATAGGTCTGGCAAATAACTTGCGACAGTACAACAAGACCCTGATGAGACACAACAGCCAATGGCGTCGGGAAACTCGCAGGGGGTTGGAATATGTCATTCCAACAATCAAATGAGGACAACCTTTCATAGTAGAGGTAATCTACTTAAGAGGAGCTTACCGCCTAGAGAATCCAAACGGTGACACGCGCCTGATTCCAATCAACGACAAGTGCTATCCATGATCACGTTAACACTATACTTCTGATCAAAAAAGTACTATACATGATCATGTTAACATTACATCTCTGATCATTAAGTCGGACACGTCTGACTATTTCATCTCCTCAAGGAGTCCCTTTCCATAGGTGTAATCAATTTCAACAATCTCTGCATTCTTCTTTCGGTAAATCAATTCGGCTTCACGACGATCTTCAATAAGCCAAATTCATCGAAGAAGGTTCGTGATGCATCCTTGCAGGACCTTTCTAATGTTTCCACATTCATGTTTAGATTCGATAATCAGCTGTGACTAAAGTCTTGATTATGATAACAAAAGTGAAACTCCTCAAGGAATCTTGACTTACTCGATATATTCCTTGTAAAGTTTGTACTCCATATCTAGATATGAAGATCAGCTGAGAACTAGAGTCTTGATAAACAAACGGTGATGCTCCACGAGAAAAGTCGATCTACCCGACAAATTTCCCATGAAGTTTAGACTTAACTCTTTAATCCCCAGTGAGATTTTAGAGGTCACCAGTGGAGTACAGAAATATTCACTTCACGTGACACGATTTGAAGCCTTCGATGAATAAGGCTAGAGGAAAAAATTGGCTTCTAAGCCCAATATAAAATTCTCAACAACTCATCATGCTGAGGGGAATAACATGGCTAGCCCAACTCAAACGATAGTTGGTAAAGCCATACCAAATCTGTTGATAGCTAAGGATTTGCTAAAAATCCTAAGGGACCTGATCCCGCTTTTCCCACCAAAGTCCCCTACCAATTCCCGTCCATGGAATGGTAGGACTATAAAAGGCTGTATTCATTTTCCCAATGAAATGAATCACAGATCAGAACAGTTATGCTTAAAGCTCACGTCTCTGACAGTAAAATCTTTTGAGTATCCCCGCGGATCATGCTAATATCCCCAACAGATCAAACTCCACTTATCATTCTCTTCAATAGAATGACAGGTCCACTCAAACTGCTGTTATGATTCCTTGTCAAGTTAACATCACACCTCTGACAGGTTGCTTTACAAATCTCCAAGCAGAGAAGCTGTCACGATCAGTTCTGACAAAATCTCCTACTAATTCCCCAACAAGAGATTTGATTGTTACGTTAATGATTACCTCTGACAACTTTTTAGGGAATAATCCTTTCCCTATCGAATCCCCACGGAGTTCTTTTTGCCACGTTAATGATTACTCTGACATATAATCTCTTATGGGATTCATTTTTAACTCCCCAGTGAGTTTCTAGTAAACTCTCCTTTAAGTCTATTATTTCACTTTACAGTCCTCAGTGGATATTCTTGGTTGTCACGTTAACAATATACCTCTGATAATTTCTTCCAAATAACATCCGATGGAGATACCAATTTTCCTATGGAGTTTATGATCATATTTTATTTTCTCCAGTGGAATTATTTCTTTTACCGTCATGTCCAGCTTGTCACCTCTGAATGGTAGAAATCCTGATCTTGGTGGTTTCTTAATCGGTTATGTCCATGTTACCTCTGAACCGACAGATAACTAAGTCTCATCTTCTAGTCTAGTAGGTGATTGAGGTTTTACCTGCACAAAAATACAGAATTTTAGAACTTAGAATAAAGAATGCAAGTACTCAATACTACCGCTATAGTAAATGGCTATGCGGGTCGTGATCCATAAGTAGGGACTAGCGATGGAAGCATTTTAGTAAGTTCTTTTTTATACTACAAAGAATGGTTAAAGTTCTTCTTTTAGTTCTTTAAAAGAAAGTGAAAAACAGAGTTAAAGTCAAGTTAGGAAGAAAGTGGGAGATAGAGAAGGTGGAGAAAATAGAAGTGATATGTACAAAGAAATTGAAAAAGAGCGAAAAAGATTTGGAAGAGTATGGTGTTAGTAATTTACACTAAAAGTTAAAAGAAAGAAATTAAAAATATTATTTGACCAAAAGCTTATCTTGAATCTTTAGCGACGATGTTACCTTGAAGTGGAGGCAATCAGCACATAGCCCATAAGAGTTGATTCTCGTCTCTTCCACATTACATTATCAAGATAAAACAAGCATGAAATGATACAGACTAAGACTAAAATCTATCGTCATGAGCTATCGGTGGCACTCACAAAGGCAAGGCTCTTTTGATGCTATAAGACTTACTTGGATAGCAATTGGTACAAGAAAGAGAGAAGTAGAAAAAGAGAGAAGTAGAAAAGAAGAAGAATACAAAACAAAGTACATAAAAAGGTAACTATAGATTCGATTTTATAACAATAAGAGAAAAGAAGAACAAGTTACACCAGTGTCACTCTCAGCATAAGCTTCATTCTCATTCTCCTATGAAACTTTGATCTTCTCTGAATTACATAAATGAAAACTAAAAATTACATAAAAAGAAAAACAAAAACCTGCACTAAAAAGAATGAAAAAGTGGACTAAATTCTATCTCTGCATCGTCGCTTCTTTTTTGCCTTTGAGATTGCAGGTATTTATAGGAGAAATACATACGGTAGAGGAGTATGAAGATAAGGAAAGCTAGCTATTTCTGAATTTAAATCCTCCCCTTATCTCCAAACTTGATTTGATGTGGATATTCAGTTCTGATCTGCAGCTTATTGGCGTATTGATTGCTAAATATAACTTATCAAATTATAGAATTAGAAATAATGATCAACTTAAGATCTGTAGCCCTTTAAGTCCTCTTTCAGGATCATCTTGAATCATCAGATTTGAGTTCTGTAGCGAAAGTTATGATTCGAATACTAAAATATAACCAGCCAAAATCTGAGTCAAAATTGCTTCATTTTATCCATTAATCTTCTCTTTATCCATTTATCCATTTGGATTTGGACTCTGTATTTGACGTTATCCTCGGTTGATCTTTACCTTTAACCACTTGATTCACTAAAAATTGAATTTAACCAACTGGATTTGGGATCATCCTCCTCTAACCAAATAGATTTAGTTAAATCTGAATTTAACTGATATTTATTTGATTTTATCCTCTTTATTCCTATGATTATCTTGCAAAATAGACATTTTAGATAAAAAATTTAGCAGATTTATTACATGATAAATGTGGATATGTAATAAAGAATAATGCAATAAATGTGTGCAATCACACCCCCACACCTATCTTTTGCTCGTCCTCGAGCAAAACAATCAAACTAAACCAAAGATTATTAGACCACTTTCGCAGGTCATGCGATTGCACTGAGCTTATGTAACAAGACGTTAAATCTCTATGTTACCCCTAGAGGATGAGTTTTGTCTCGTGAGGGCTTTCAGTGGATTGCACCCACAAAATCTATAAAGAAAGAGAAAAATATTAATATTTTGAAAACACATTTTGAAAGAAAAATATTTAAAATATTATTGTAAGATTTAAGTAATCTATAAGTTATAGAAAAACTGAATTTTTCATTCCTAAACTTAGTCTCTATTCAAAAATTTATTATCAATTAAAGTAAGGAGTCAAATTGTGCTTCTCATCTAGTCTATTATTTTACCCTAAGTCATATGCACCTTCGTGACCGTGAAGTTTTGACTAGGGCTTCTTTAACTCTAACTCTTATGCCTTATTTATTTTTTTATGTATATATATTTTTTTATTTTATTTTTGGTGATATTATTCTTAAGTTCTATTAGGCTTTCTAATCTGCCCATGTAACGAGCCTTTAATCAGTGACTCCCAAACCAAACGGTCTTAGGGTACCGGGTGAGAAAACACCCCCAAGGACTTAAGGACTCGAGCAAACAAGGCCACAAAATTAAGGATTTTATTATATGAACCGCTTTTAGGTGTGAATACTTATGCTTTATGAGACACAAATACCCAACTTAATCAGAGGATTTTTATAGATATATATTTCTTTGTTTTTTTCAAACTTATCTAATCATCTTTTGCATAAATACCAAGGCTTGCTTAGGCCAAAGCACCTAGCTAATCAATAATTAGATTTATTTTTTTCTTAGATATACACATATGTGTGTGTGTGTGTGTCTATATTATAAGGCATAAGAATCTTTGTTTTCGAACCCTAAGTGTGTAAGTGTATAAACTACGCATATTTCATCAAGGCAAAGATCAAGACTAAATTACTTTGACAAATTATCTTCCTAACCCTAAAAATTAAACAAATAATCTTATTTTGACCAAGTATAAGAAATCCTAATTATGATTATCCTATTCCTTAAAATTAACTTAATTTCTTACAAAAAATATGTCAAAATATTGTTTTTATTTTCAAAAAGTTTTTAAAAGTAAAGAAAATGTTAAATTTTTTTAATAAAAAGGAAACCTAAGTTATGTTAGACCCTCCCCCACACCTATCACATGCATTGTCCTCAATGTATGAATTAATGCATAGATGCATAAAAATAAGAAAGGGAAGAAAAATATTACCTTAAGGTGGTGGTTCCGGTGGTGGTTTGATTGGTCCACGAAATGCGGCCCAATCGAATTTGCGATGAGTTCGGAGAAACCTACCAAAAATCTCTCTAATATAACCCACTAAAATGATGTATACAAGAATGATTTTTGTTAAATATTTTATCCCATATAATTTCCAAATTTCATAATTAATTTCGGAGTCAATTTTATCAACACCCTTGTCCCAAAATGGAGTGTGAAAAGATGGAATGATTGACTTAGACTTAGGAAGTACAGGAACTAATACCAACTCAGGAAAGTGACTTAAGTCAAGTAAAGGTTCAGGAGTCGAGATTGGTTCAGGAAGTGGGTCCAAATCAAGAAGTTGAAACTCAAGTCCACATTCATTTTCCCACAATGGAAAGTGACTTAATATTGGTGAATCAAGTTCAAGAATGACAGGTGTGGGAATCAAAACTGACTCTAAAATATTACTCAAGTCGGGTAATAAAACAAAAGTCAATGTTGATTTGGAAATTTAAACTGGATCACAAATTTGAGAATCTAAGTCACATTTCTCATTGAGTTCAATTTCATAAAAATAAGAACTTGTCAATTTGTCAATGGGACTTTCAAAAGTATGAAATTGGTTAAGTTCAATATGATAATCATAAAAGACTGGTGATTCAATTTCATAATGAATTAGCACAGGATCCAATGTTGACCCGGGAAAAAAATTGAAATCAGGTGAAGACACTGGAGTTGTTATTGAATCAGGAAGTAGAATTGAATCACCAAGTTGAGGTTCAGGATCATATTCATTCTCAAGTTCAATTTCAAGAAAGGGATAACTTGCCAAACTGTCAATGTCATTTTCAAAATTTAGAGTTTAGGCAAGTACAAAAGGGTGTACTAAAATGGAATCTTGTTTTCCAAAACAACATGATTCTTCGGCTCTAACAGAATGGTTAGCGACAAAGAAATGGTCAAACGGTGAGAATGGAGAGTTTGGACCATTAGATCTATGTCATGATTACGAGCGATTTAAGACTGAGTCATGGCTTCAAGCATCTTTTCATAGTCGATTGGTTCATCGTTTTGTTGCTAGTAGACTTGAAAAGATGAAGTTTTATTTTAGAATTTGTGGTAAAATTGTGAGTCTGTCAGATTTTGTGATTGCTGCTTGGACTCACGCATACTTATTTCCAAGATTGATGGTTTTCTATTTTGAACTGGTGGAACTGAGTATGAATCTTGGAAATATTATGGACAAGGTAGATAAGGAGGACAAGATGGTTGAAAATTAGACTCGGGGGAGGTGAATCCCTATTGACTCTGTGAAGAGTTGAAATTATTCTGAAAATTATGGTCATAAGATTGGGGTATGGGTTATATTGATTCGGATAAGACCAATCCGGTACACTAGGTTGGTTAAAGTTATGATATGCCTGGTTGGTAATATCCAAAAAAGAGGTAGGGGTGTAATATGGATTACCATTAAATTTGAAAAAATTATTATTATAAACCATATTACACAGGAGATATCAAACACAAACAAAGAAAACAAACAAATAAAAAGAAAAAATCTAACCTAAGTTAGGGTAAACCTTTGACCTAGACGACTCCTAACTTGTTAGACTGTCCACGGGGGTATATTGCTGAATCTGATCACAAGTTAATCGACCAGGTAGGGGCAAGATTGGTGGGAGGTATCCGCGCAAAAGCGACAGGCCTAATTAAGCCAAACCACCAGCATTCGGGGTTTCGCCCCTCAATCCTCAACCTTAGTCACCGATTTGGCAAGAGTCGGATTCAAATCAACTTCCCTCTTTGGTTAGTCTCCTATTTGAGTCCGAGATGTCCCTAGGGCCCACGTCTACTCAGTTTTAGTTAAGCTTGGGTTAGTGAGTGAGGAGATTGTTTGTGGGCTAAAGGAGGGTAATGATATTCCCACCTTATCTTGTTTATAGGACAAGTCCTTAAATCAATTTAGTGCAATGTGTACATGAAAAGCAACACTTAAGCAATGTAAACAATCCAAAAGTGTTCTTATACTACATGCTATGCACACGTACCTTTGCTCCAACACTCTTCAACTGTAATGTAAAATATAAATGAATTAAACACGTGCCTAAATGCAAGTATAAACCATTTTTAGCATTTAACAAACACCATTTTACTGTTGTGTTCGAAATGTATGTACAGTGAGTCAAACAAGGAAATAAATAGCTACACATATTAAACTTTACAATTCAGCTAACCTGCAGAAAATATAGGTTAGTAGTTCACTCAGATTGTCACAGGAATGTAGCAAGTCTGAGGGCTTCTTGGCTCTGCTTTTTTGAGCATAGTCCAAGGCCACTTATATGTCCACTGCAGCAAAAATTCCTTATTGTCAAACCTGTACACCAAGAACAAAGAAGAAAGTTAACCAAAAATATAAATCTAAAAAGAGAATAACTTACTGTCCCTCCCCGGCAACAGCGCCAAAATTTGATTGAGGTTTTACCTGCACAAAAATACAGAATTTTAGAACTTAGAATAAAGAGTGCAAGTACTCAATACTACCACTATAACAAGTGGCTATGCGGGTCATGATCCACAAGGAGGGACTAGCGATGGAAACTTTTTAGTAAGTTCTCTTTTATGCTACAAAGAATGGTTAAAGTTCTACTTTTAGTTCTTTTAAAGAAAATGAAAAATAGAGTTAAAATCAAGTTATGAAGAAAGTGGTAGATGTAGGCTGTCCAAAAGTTACTGGAGGACAAGCCATTGAAAAGCAAAGTTTCAAGCTCTAGACGCGAGGGACTAACACCCGCGTCTCAGCATCAAGGCGCGTTGGCTCGACACCCGCGTCTCAGCATCAAGGCGCGTTGGCTCGACACCCGCGTCTCAGCATCAAGGGCGTTGGCTCGACACCCGCGTCTCAGCATCAAGGAGCGTTGGCTCGACACCCGCGTCTCAGCATCAAGGCGCGTCGGCCTGACACCCGCGTCTCAGTTATAACCGCCTTGGTTAAGGGACCAATCACTGCCTACACGTAAGGAAAATCAGTCCCCATCGTGGCGTGTCTTTAGCAGGCACGTGGGTTAGTTACCGCCCATGTAGCGGGAAAGTTGGCCCTCATTGTGGAGCGTTTTCAGGGAGACACGTTCACCCTGGGACCTCTATAAATAGCCTTGTTTGCATCAACAAACGGGCACAACAATACAACACAGAGGAGGAGATCATCAACAAAGAGAGAGAAAAGACTCTTCAGCAAGCTTACTGCGTACTAGCTGCTCTTCGCCTACCTTCTCTTTTAGAGTTTTGGTAGACAGAGCTGTGTCACTCTTTCTACCGGTCGAAGAGGAGATCCCTGAAGGACGGTCATCTGGTCAACGGAGAACAAGATTCACTCTCCACCGCCACACGAAGAACCCAACCTTAAACAAAGGGGGAATTCAAGATTCAATATTCTCCCTCCCTTGTAACCGGAAGGAACAGTTTTGTTGTAATCCTTTTCATTTGATTCAAGGAAAACTTTTACGGCAATTCCTGTCTTCTCCTTTTCCGGGTCATACAAGAGATGGCGACTCCGCTGGGGACATTGAAGCTGTAATCTCCTCGCATATCGAGGAGACGGTAAAAGAGCTGACCCAGCCCGAAGGAGTCGAGGCTTCAGTTGCCGAGATAACTCCAGAGGGGGCAACTACTGAAATTGGGGAGCCTTCCATTTTGTCGGAAGAGGAGGCAACCCCTAAGGTTGGGGAAGAACCCACTCTGCAGGGTGAAGAGGTTACTATTGAAGCCAGGGAGACTTCCACTCCGCAGGATTCGCCCAAGGATTCGACATCTCTGGACCTCCCAGATGGTAAGGAAGTTCTGATATTTTAAATGTTTCACTTTTCTCCTTTATGGCTAATGTCGCGATAACTTGCAGAGGGAACTGAGGGGGCGCAGGTGGAGAGTCCGACGGTCGGTACCCTTCCAAAAGGCCACACAGCTCAGGTCTCGGTTGAAGCTTCTGAGGAGGTTGCGCTTACTACTCCATCATTAGCTGTGGAGGTTCCTGCAGAGATAACACCTCCGGAAGCGCCAGTGGCCAGTCTCGCTCTTGCCGTATCGACGGTCAGCACGACTCTAGCGCTAAAAGAGCCGGCTTGCACCCCTTTCTTCATGATAGAAGGGGGGTCGGGGAGTACCTCGGGTGATGATACCATGGATTTCCTGACACGCAAAACGGTGCAGCAGTTCCTTGACGCGATGCGATCGTGCATCGATTTTATCCTGTCTAGGCGTAGCTCCTTTGACTTTGCCCGGACGTTTCTTGGAAACATGGTCGGTAACATCAAATTAACCGGAGGCTCCTCGCTTGCCAAGTCGTGTCTGCTGTTGGTGGAGCAATTGGGAAGTGACCTGAAAGAGCTGAAGTCTTTGGACAATGCTAGTTCTTCTCAAGAAGCCCAGGTCATCTTGACTAGGCTCCTAGCCACCCAGGAACAAGAGCGACAGGAGGTGGAAGCACAAGTTGCTGAAGAGGTCCGCAATCTCGAGCGTTCCCAAGCTGAACGTCAGAAACTGGCTGACGATTCAATGGAATCCGAGTTCATCCGGCAAAACGCAGAGCTCGCCATTGCCAATGCTCGGTCTGCCATCGCTAAGGCGGAACCCATGATCGCGGATAATGAGAGGACGCTTGCCACCGTCCGGAAGAGGCTGGAGGAGCAACAAGCTGCGATGGCACGAGCTGAAGAAAGCCAGACCATTCATTCCTCCAGGTTGGAATCTCTGCGAGCACAGCTGGCTGCAAAACCCTTTTTATCTGAAGAGGAGCTGCGGGTCCAAGCCATGATGGAGGCTGAGAAGGCACGTCAGCACGAGATGCATCGTCTCATGGAGCGTATCCGGTCTTTGCCGGATTAAGACTTTTAGCCTTTTCCCCTTCTTCCCTTTTTTTGTAAAGAAGAGGACACTCTATTAGAGTGTTTGTATCCACTTTTACTATTTTTGATATAATAAAAGTTTTTGAAGTTTTTGTTCCATCTTCTTTGTTTAGCTGTGGATGAATTCAACTCCTTGATCACTGGCTGTGAATACCGAACTTAGGTAAGACTAAGTTCTTTCAATGAGACGCGGCGTCGACTCTAAGTCTTCTTGATGAGACGCGGCATTGATCCATAGAGTGAGACGCGGTCATCCGTCCATAGGAGCTTAGATAGAACTAAGTCCTTTTGATGAAACGCGGCGTCAATCACAGGGTGAGACGCGGTCATCATTCCATAGGAACTTAGATTTCGCTAAGTCCTTTTGATGAGACGCAGCGTCAATCACAGACATTGATTTCATAGGAATCCCCAGCGGAGTCGCCATCTCTTGTATGACCCGGAAAAGGAGAAGACAGGAATTGCCGTAAAAGTTTTCCTTGAATCAAATGAAAAGGATTACAACAAAAACTGTTCCTTCCGGTTACAAGGGAGGGAGAATATTGAATCTTGAATTCCCCTTTTGTTTAAGGCTGGGTTCTTCGTGTGGCGGTGGAGAGTGAATCTTGTTCTCCATTGATCAGATGACCGTCCTTCAGGGATCTCCTCTTCGGCTGGTAGAAAGAGTGACACAACTCTGTCTACCAAAACTCTAAAAGAGAAGGTAGGCGAAGAGCAGCTAGTACGCAGTAAGCTTGCTGAAGAGTCTTTTCTCTCTCTTTGTTGATGATCTCCTCCTCTGTGTTGTATTGTTGTGCCCGTTTGTTGATGCAAACAAGGCTATTTATAGAGGTCCCAGGGGTGAACGTGCCTCCCTGAAAACGCTCCACAATGAGGGCCAACTTCCCCGCTACATGGGCGGTAACTAACCCACGTGCCTGCTAAAGACACGCCACGATGGGGACTGATTTCCCTTACGTGTAGGCAGTGATTGGTCCCTTAACCAAGGCGGTTATAACTGAGACGCGGGTGTCAGGCCGACGCGCCTTGATGCTGAGACGCGGGTGTCGAGCCACGCGCCTTGATGCTGAGACGCTGGTGTCGAGCCAACGCGCCTTGATGCTGAGACGCGGGTGTCGAGCCAACGTGCTTTGATGCTGAGACGCGGGTGTCGAGCCAACGCGCCTTGATGCTGAGACGCGGGTGTTAGTCCCTCGCGTCTAGAGCTTGAAACTTTACTTTTCAATGGCTTGTCCTCCATTAACTTTTGGACAGCCTACAGTAGATAGAGAAGGTGGAGAAAATAGAAGTGATATGTATAAAGAAATTGAAAAAGAGTGAAAGAGATTTGAAAGATTGTGGTACTGGTAATTTACATTAAAAGTTAAAAGAAAGAAATTAAAAATAATTATTTGACCAAAAACTTACCTTGAATCTTTGGCGACGATGTTACCTTGAAGTGGAGGCAATCAGCGCATAGCCCATAAGAGTTGATTCTCGTCTCTTCCACATTACATCATCAAGACAAAATAAGCATGAAATGATACAGACTGAGACAAAAATCCATCATCATGAGTTATCGGTGGCACTCGTAAAGGCAAGGCTCTTTGGATGCTATAAGACTCACTTGGATAGCAATTGGTACAAGAAAGAGAGAAATAGAAAAGAAGGACACAAAAACAAAGTACATAAAAAAAGTAACTATAGATTCAATTTTATAACAATAAGAGAAAAGAAGAACAACTTACACCGGTGTCACTCTCAGCACAAGCTTCATTCTCATTCTCCTATGAAACACTGATCTTCTCTGAATTACATAAATGAAAACTGAAAATTACATAAAAAGAAAAATAAAAACCTATACTAAAAAGAATGAAAAAGTGGACTAAATTCTATCTCTGCATCGTCGCTCCTTTTTTGCCTTTGAGATTGTAGGTATTTATAGGAGAAATACATTTGATAGAGGAGTATGATGATAAGGGAAGCTGGCTATTTCTTAATTTGAATCCTCCCGTTATCTCCAAACTTGATTTGATGTGGATATTCAGTTCTGATCTGCAGCTTATTGGCGTATTGATTGCTAAATAAAACTTATCAAATGATTGAATTAGAAATAATGATCAACTTAAGAGTTGTATCCCTTTAAGTCCTCTTTCTGGATCATCTTGAATCATCAGATTTGAGTTCTGATAGCGAATGTCATAATTCAAATACTAACATGTAACCAGCCAGAATCTGAATCAAAATTGCTTCATCTCATCCATTGATCTTCTCTTTATCCATTTATCCATTTGGATTTGGACTCTGTATTTGACGTTATTCTTGGTTGATCTTTAGATTTAACCACTTGATTCACTAACAACTGAATTTAACAAACTGGATTTGGGATTATCCTCCTCTAACCAAATAGATCTAGTTAAATCTGAATTTAACTGATATTTATTTGATTTTATCCTCTTTCTCCTTATGATTATCTTCTGCAAAATAGACATTTAAGACAAGAAATTTAGCAGATTTATTACATGATAAATGTGAATATATAATAAAGAATAATGCAATAAATGGGCGCAATCAGTAGGGTTACACCTTGCTGTTATGTCCAGTTCGCCACTCTGAACGGCAGGGCTCTGAGTCTAGCAACTTCCAATCGGTTATGTCCATGTTACCCCTCTGATTGGATGGATGCTTAGATCTCTCCCCTATTATTATTCTAACTGTCATGTCCAGTTCATCATCTCTGAATAGACGAGTCCATAACTTTGTTCTCCTTTCCCCATTAGGGCCGGGAGTTCTTGCTGTCATGTTAATATGACTACATCTGAACAGTGAATTTATGAGCCGTGATGTCTCTTGTTGGTCATTCCCATATTACCTCTAAACAGACGGGTGCCCAGATCCAATTCACCCTTACAGTCCCTAGTGGGCTAGCTGTTAAGTTAATGCGACTACCTCTGGTAGCGGATTCAGAGTTTAGTGTGTCTTAGTCTATCATGTCCAGTTTATCACCTCTGAATAGACGGGTCCCTTAAATCAGATTCACCTCTATTTTGTCATCATGTCCAGATCATTACCTCTAAATAAAAAAATTCTGAGCTTGGTGGCTTCTCAATCGGTCATGTCTAGTTCATCACCTCTGAACCGACAGATAGCCAAGTCTTCCCTTTTTGTTTACTGTTATGTCTACTTCGTTTCCTCTGAACAGTAAATACTCTGAGTTTGATAATTTCTAATCGGTTATGTCCAGCTCGTCACGTCTGAACCGACGAAAAACCAATCTCACCTTTCTTTGTCATTATGTCCAGTTCGTCACCTCTGAACGATAAGGCTTCGTGTCTGGTGATTCTTAATCAGTTATGTCCACTTCGTCACCTCTGAACTGATAGATGCCTAGATCTAACTTTCCAGTCTAGTAGGACACTTCTTGATGTTATGCCCAGTTTATCACCTCTGAACAGCGAACCCTCTTTTCTAGCGATTTCGAACCAATTATGTCCATATTACCTCTTAACAGACAGATTCCTAGATCTGCTAACTTTTGAACACCCGAGGCAATTCAAAGTACTTTGAAATCTGAACCATCGCATTGCGGATTTATGAAAACTTTGAAGAGAGTTTTGTTGACACTATAAAAAGAAAAAACTCTCAGATTTCTCCTTAATCGGTGTGAACGATGTCTAACTTGTCGACATTTACAAAAGACAAGTCACAGACAAGCTGACGACCAGTTTTTTGCTCATTTATGAGGGACAAAGCAGCGACTTGGACTCTAATGATCTAGTAAAGCAGACAGTAAGCCAATGTTGCCTTTGAAGAGACCTAAGTAGACATAAGATGCTAAATTAGCTCAACACTTAGCTTCGCATGAGTCCAAGGGGATAACCTCGCCTGAGAGGCTAAGTTTGTCTAGCTTTGCATGAAGCACTTCATAGCTCCACAGAGAGCTAACATACAGCTTCACCTGAAGCTAATTATAGCTTCGCCTGAGGCTTTATTAATAGCTTCGCATGAATCTTTTCATAGCTCCACAGAGAGTTAACTTACAGCTTTGCCTAAAGCTAATTATAGCTTCGCCTGAAACTTTCTTGATAGCTTCGCATGAAGCTCTTCATAGCTCCACAGAGAGTTAACTTACAGGTTTGCCTGAAGCTAATTCTAGCTTCGCCTAAAGCTTTCTTGATAGCGTCGTATGAAGCTCTTTATAGCTCCACATAAAGCTAACTTATAGCTTCTCCTGAAGCTAATTCTAGCTTCTCCTGAAGCTCTACACAGCCGCATAGAAGGCAAACTTCTACCTTCTCCTAAAGCTTGGCACAACTCCACTGAAAGAGCTAAAATGATTAGCTTCGCCTCAACTGGCTAGCTTCGCTTAAAGAAGCTAGTTTCGCATGAGTAAAGTAACCGCCCCATTAAATTAGAGGGGGGACTTAATGGGTAGTTACACCCATGATTCCTCATTTAGAGGAGACAATCAAGAAAATCATAACTCCCTAGTGCCTAATGGGGGACTTAATGGATAGTTACACCCATAATCTCTCATTAAGAGGAGACAATCAAAGGAAACATAACTCCCTAGTGCCTAATGGGGGAGTTAATGGGTAGTTACACCCATGATCCCTCATTAAGGGAAGACAATCAAGGGAATCATAACTCCCTATTGAGCCTATAAATAGCCCAATAGTAGGCTAGGCTCATGGTCTTGAAGAAATTCAATTTCAAAAGGCTTTTTGAAGATAAGCTTCTTTGGTGGCTTCAAAACTTAAGCCAACAAGAGATCTACTCTCTCACTTTCAAGAATTCAGAAAATCACTTCTCTAATCCTACAAGGATCAATTCAGGGTGTTAATACCCAAAGGCTTTCCTCTCTTTTAAAGAATCTCCAGAACTAGGCAAGAAGGAATTCCTAGCAATATCATTTGAAGATCGATCGCTCCATCATCAACAGGACAAAGTGGCTGCGCGCTGATCAGACTTCCACCGGCACACTTTTCCAGAAATCTTAGAGGAGATCCACTTGTAATTTTCTTTTTCTTTCTTAAAGAATTACATATAATTTTGCTCCTCAATTCTTTTTCGTAAGTTTTTCCCAATCATTTTCGATGGAAAATAAGGACGTCACTAGTAAGGTCTCGGATCCTCCCTTTACCAATCTTGTTCAAAGAAGTGACAGCAACAAAAAAACTCATGCTCATTAGATGACTTTCTGGTGGTGGAGTTTCCCATTAAGCGAAGGATTATGACCTTGTGAAGACCTTTGCACCAGTTTGTCGGGTGGAATCCGAATGCTCCCCTATATTTTGACCTCGAGAAATGCCATTGTTCTCAAGAGGAGAGGAGTTGATCTTGTTGGCCCAGAGGCCTTCCATTCTAGTTTTGATGATGATTAACTCATGTAGTTATGTGTACTAATCATCTTATGATTTTAGTTTCAGATCTCTAATCAAGATGTTAGTAGGTGACTAGCTTCAACAAAAGTGTTTTGGAGCTATTCACATGGTGATTCAAGAGCCCGAGCGACAAGATCATATATAGCACTCATTGGAGTCAAGCTCGGTGGATCACGAAGTTTTGGTTCGAGTCGGCTTAGAGACGGCGCTCTACAAGAAGACATCGGTACCTAGTTTAGTTTGAGTTTTAGATCCATTTGTAAAGATTAGAATAGTATGATATGCTCAAGTTCACAACACACACGTTTCATGTTTTGGATATTGGTTTTCGGGTTTTCCGTTTTCGTTTAACCGACTTGGTTTTCATGAATAGATATTATATCAAAACAAGTTTACATGTGTTTATGTATATTAGATATGTTCTATATACATGTATGCTTCATATCCTAGACAAACTTAATTTGATTTACCTATTTATGTGTTTTAGGTTTTGTGTTTTAACAAAACATAATTTTGGAATTAAAGTCAAAAACATGGATATATATACGTTTCATGTATATTGGACTTATGTCCATATGAAACTTGCTTCAAAGTGTTTAAATATCATGTTTTTGTATTTAGATGAGTTTTGGACAAAACGTATTTTCAATACAAAAATCCTAGTTTTAGAAAATACGGTTTTTGGCAAAATTTCTATAACACAAAAATGGTTCAAAATGTTTGAAATTTGTGTTGAAATTTTTAACACAAGTTTGTATATCTATGTAAAATGATAAAACTATTTTTGTGTATTTTTAGAAGATTTATGAGAATTTTTAGAATTAAAAATAACATGTTTTTCTGACCAGAACTGCCTCTGTCAGGCTAGGTCGGTCGACCGGATGGTCGACCGTACCAAGTAGCTGGTCGCCCGTAGCGGTCGACCGATGTGCACGGATACGTGCACGCTGGCTGCCCCAAGAGCCGGTCGACCGCACGGTCGACCGACTGAGAGCAGGCTGCTCTCGGGTTGCTCCCGGTCGACAGAGCGGCTGACCGTCTAGAGAGCCGTTGCTCTCTGGTTCTGGGGCCGGTCGACTGCCCGGTCGACCGGTAGCTGCTGGCGGTCAAAAGTGACCGTGGGCCGGTCGACCGGACGGTCGACCAGTAGTTCATTTTTGGCAGAATTTGCTGCTAACGGCTATATTTTTCTATGGGCTATAAATACCCCATTAATGGCCTGTTTTCTCTAAGAATTTTTTGGACGAAATTTCTGAGCTTTCTCTAAACAAGTTTTAAAAAGAGTTTCTTTGTGCTAAAAAGATCAATCTTATTATTTTAAAGTGTTTTTATATTTCAAGGAAAATAGTCTTTTGGGAATTGGTTTTGGTTCATTCAATCTATATCTTTGTGAAGATTTCCCAAGTGATTTTTCTTTGTTTTAAACACTTTGTTTTCCACACTTGAGCTTCATTCTATCCTATCTATAGGGTCTTTGTGTTGTGGGAAAAAGAGATTGTTTGTGGTCTTTTGATCACCAAGTTGTAAACCCTATCTTAGCTTGGCTTTGTGCCTTTCCCTCATTGTGTTGAGGAGGTTGTGCTATTGGGTTGTATCCCTCAAGGTGTGAGGTGATCCTTGTGTAAGCTTTGTGCTAATCCCTCAAGTTGTGAGGTGATTGTTTGTTGGCTTGGTGTTGTGCCTCAATGAGGAGGTTGTGTTTGTAAGGAGAGGAGTTGGGTACTCCTTGTGATTGTATTGCCCTAAATCCTCGGTAGAGGTTCCCTGTGTGGGAGTCCTGTGTGGACAAGCTAGTGGATTCAAAATCCTTCTGTGTGAAGGCGGGGATGTAGAGCTGGGTGCTCGAACCTCGAAACATATCTTGTTGTTTGCGCTTGATCCCTTGACTCTTACTCTTTCTCTCTCTTTATATTGTGCCTTGCATTATTTCACAATTATCATTCATATTTATTTCCTTGGCTAGCTAGTGTGTGCATCAATTGTTGTAATTGTAATTAGTTTTTAAATTCCGCATTAAGTTCACTAGATTAGCATCATCACCTATTCACCCCCCTCTAGATGATTTTCAATTGGTATCAGAGCCTACGCTCCTGATATTTGGTTTAATAGCCTAGGAGTGAGATCTTTGTTTGCTAATCTTCATTTGCACACATTTAGTTTGCACTCATGGATAGCCCTCCTATGTTTGATTTTACTAGACATGATTTTGGAAGGCCAAGATGAGTAGTCATTTGAAAGCCTTAGGATCTAAAGTTACCAAGTCATTACCAAGGAATCCTACCCCAATAATAGCAAGCATAATAAGGCCATTGCACTTGCACTTAAAACACTTAGAGCATCTCTTAATGAAGATCTTTTACATGTGTTTGCTCATTATGACTCGGCTTTTGCAGTTTAGAGCATATTGACTTCTCCCGAGCTACCAAGGATTATCAACAAGTTGAGAAGATCTAGGAGAGACAAGTCCGACGAGCATAGCCTCATGATCCAAGGGAAAGACTCCCTTGAGGTACAATCGGATTCTCAACTAGATGATAGCTCTAGTTCATATTGCTATGGATGTTTAGAAGTTCAAACTTTAAATATGGAACTTGCTAAAAAGCTTGAAAATTTTTTGAAAAAACATGATTTGTTGAAAAAGAACAATTTTGAACTAAAATAAGAATTAAAGGATTTGTGTTCAAATTTTGAATTGATTTTGCAAGAGAAGGAAGAGATTGCAAGTGAACGTGACTCACATAAATCTCAACTAGAACTTGCTCTAAAGGAAAATGAGTTTTTGAAAAGCAAAAAGGATTGTGATGATGTTTTGAAAAACAATGAGTCTTTATCTTCAAAATTAGATTGTGTTTTAAAAGATAACCTTACTTTGAAAAATGAAATTGATTTCATTACAAAAGAACTAGATTTGATTTTAAATAAAAATAAATCTTTGAAAAATGATTTAGATTCTTATGTTTGTCATGCTAGTGTAGCTTCTTCTTCTAGCACATCTTTTGCATGCTCCACTTTATCTTCTAGTATTGAAAATGACATAAATATTTTGAAGAAAAGTGTAGATTATTTGGGCTCCACTTTGCGCCATTGTGCCATAAATCATACACGCTTGGAATCCATATTTCGCAAGAAACAAGTTCCATCCTTGCATGCACACCCATCACGGTATACACATGCTCATCACGATCACAAACTTCACACTATGTATGCCCATGTGTACACGTGTACACATTGTGGTCGAAAAGGCCACCTTGCTAGATTTTGCTATGATCGTTTACATGTTGAAAATTTAGCAAATAATCTTGTTTGGGTTAGGAGAGATACTAACCCCTATGGACCCAAAAGGAAATGGGTACCAAAGACCATCCCTAAAATTTTTGATATAGGTGTGGGCTCTCGCATCACGTGAGAGTGGCGGTGCCTTGAAGTAGATGCATTCCGTGCTTAAAGAAAACAATTTGGATGCATCACTTTCAAGGGGAGTTTGGTGAAGAGGATCACCATTGGTTTAGAGAACTAGAGAGGTGCCTTGTTCGGTTTTGGTATCAATCTCTAACTCCCGTTTATACTTGCATGCTTTTCATGTCATTGATTTATAGTATGTCATGTTTTATTGTTCATTATGCCTGTGCCATATTTATTAGAATAGTGATATACATATTTAGTTATTTTGAGACACCCATGTTTAAAATGGACTTATCTTTGTGTTCTCACTTTGTTTTAAACTAATATGTATGCCCTAGATCTAATGCATATGCGTCTACGTAATGATCATATGGATATTTATGATTTTTATTTTGATGCCTCATGTTTTTGATTAGTATGTCAAATGCCATGATTATTAGACCATTGACATGCATGTATAGCCTTTGAGATCACCCATGTTTATATGGATCATTTGTTGTGTTCTCACCATTTGTTTAGCTATTATGCTCATCATAGTTCTAATAACATGTGAATTTACATAATGATCGTTTTATGTTTATAATGATGATTTATGTCCCGTTCTATGCTACATGATTTGATTACTTGTTTAAGTATTAGTTTTTCATTAAAATTAGGATATATACTTGTACATATTGTGGGCGACAAATAGATCAGTGTATGTTTGTGCTTGAACGCTCTTTTGTACCCATTAGATGTGCTAGTATAGTCTAGTTTTGATAATTCATGCATTCTAACTTGTATTCCCATTTTATCCATGATTTCATGATTCATATGTGTTTTTCACTTCATGTATATGCCTATTTTGTCAAACCTTAAGATATATATGCATACCCCTTGAGTCATTTGCTTTTCATGCAAATCTTTATTATGGACTCAATTGTGTTTAGGGATATGTATGTATACTTCATGTTTTGTCAAAACATACATATACCATGATGAATCCTAGTTTTTGATGATTTCCATATTTTAAGGAATTTTGAGTTTGAGTGCAATATTTTCATGATTATGTTTAACTTCATGTATATGTCTATCTTGTCTAAACTATTGTCTATACATATACATCCGTTGAGCCACTTGCCTTCATGCATATACCTTTGTGGACTCGTTATGTTTTGGATATGTATGTATTCTTTAGTTTGTACATGACATACATATGCCTTGAAGATTAAATCATTTTGATGATTTCATGTTTCAAGGATTTTTCATAATTGAGCTTAATTGAACATCTTCATGATGATATGTTTCACATAACTCTTGTTCACTTACTTTATTAGTTTTCTCATGATTTTGTTTTCATGAGTCATATATGAGCTTTATATCTTTTGAGTGTCATTTGTTGAGTGATTTACATGTTTTTCATGAAAAATATTGTGTTTTATTCCTTGCTTGAAGTATTTCGTAATAGTTTACAAGTTTTTATTTAAACTAGTTTGTATTCTTTATTATGGTAGAGTTTTTCAAACATACTATACTTTTCAAACCTATTTTTGAAAACCCCTACCTTTATGGGCGGATGGATGGGAGATCATGCTCATGTATGCTTTATAGTAAAAATCATTTTAAACTTGAACATGATTGGGAGGATAGGAAATATGAGATATACACTTGCTATTATTGTTGTTTCAATTGGTATCATTGGATTCTTTCAAATGGTATCACTATTGACATTTCTTGTATACTCATATATTTGTATGTATGTATGCTTTTTCATATAGTATCAATTTCGATTGGTATCTATTTTTCATACATATATATATTTTGTTTATGCTAAGCTTGAGTTTTAATGATCATCATGTTTCAATTGATTAGTTTTCAATTGGTATTCTAATACAAGCTTAGACATTGTTTTACTTGGTATTTCATAAAGGGGGAGAAAACTCGTATTTTATCTTTCAATTGGTATTTGGTTTACTATTGGTTTTGTATTCCACTCTCTTGCTTTATGATAGAAAATAATAATTTCAATTTGGTATCATATGCTTAAAAAGAATAATACTTTAAATTGGTATCAAGATTGTAGTTGTTTTCTCAAAATTGGTATCAAGATGCTTATTTGTTTACTCAAAATTGGTATCAAGATTCTTATTTGTTTACTCAATTGGTATCAATGAAAATTTATATTGATTTGTTTGTTTGACCGCTTTTGTTAATTCTTTGTCTCGAACAAAAAGGGGGAGAAGAATGTTTTCTTTTTACTTTAACCCCTTTGTTGATGATTGACAAAAAGGGAGAGAAGTATTTGAGTTTATATGCATGTTTTATATACATGTTTTGTTTTTATTTATAGTTTTTCCGTTTAATTTGTATCAAGAGCATTTCATTGCTATTAAGAACATGTTTTTATTGGTATCAAGAGCACGTTTTATGCATGATGCATTTCATATGTTTGGTATCAAGAACATGTTTGTATATTTGGTATCTTGTTTTATGCATATCTATGCATACATGTTTATGAGCTTTCATTGCATATTTAATTGTTTATTGCTATGCATGAGTTAAGGGGGAGCTTTCTTGAAGCTTAACTTTAATCCATGCATATATAACTTCATGAGTTTTGTCATCATCAAAAAGGGGGAGATTGTTGGCCGAGAGGCCTTCCACTCTAGTTTTGATGATGATTAACTCATGTAGTTATGTGTACTAATAATCTTGTGATTTTAGTTTCAGATCTCTAATCAAGATGTTAGTAGATGACTATCTTTAACAAAAGTGTTTTGCAGCTATTCACATGGTGATTCAAGAGCCCGAGCGACAAGATCATATATAGCACTCATTGGAGTCAAGCTCGGTGGATCACGAAGTTTTGGTTCGAGTCGGCTTGGAGACGGCGCTCTACAAGAAGACATCGGTACCTAGTTTAGTTTGAGTTTTAGATCCATTTGTAAAGATTAGAATAGTATGATATGCTCAAGTTCACAACACACACGTTTCATGTTTTGGATATTGGTTTTCGATTTTTCCGTTTTGGTTTAACCGATCTTGGTTTTCATGAATAGATATTATATCAAAACAAGTTTACATGTGTTTATGTATACTAGATATGTTCTATATACATGTATGCTTCATATCCTAGACAAACTTAATTTGATATACCTATTCATGTGTTTTAGGTTTTGTGTTTTAACAAAACATAATTTTGGAATTAAAGTCAAAAACATGGATATATATATGTTTCATGTATATTGGACTTATGTCCATATGCAACTTGCTTCAAAGTGTTTAAATATCATGTTTTTGTATTTAGATGAGTTTTGGACAAAACGTATTTTCAATACAAAAATCCTAGTTTTAGAAAATAAGGTTTTTGGTTTTTGGCAAAATTTCTATAACACAAAAATAGTTCAAAATGTTTGAAATTTGTGTTGAAATTTTTAACACAAGTTTGTTTATCTATGTAAAATGATAAAACTATTTTTCTGTATTTTTAGAAGATTTATGAGAATTTTTAGAATTAAAAATAATATGTTTTTCTGACCAGAACTGCCTCTATCAGGCTAGGTCGGTCGACCGGACGGTCGCCCGTAGCGGTCGACCGACGTGCACGGATACGTGCACGCTGGCTGCCCCGCAAGCTGGTCGACCGCACGGTCGACCGACTGAGAGCAGGCTGCTCTCGGGTTGCTCCCGGTCGACAGAGCGGCCGACCGTCCAGAGAGCCGTTGCTCTCTGGTTCTGGGGCCGGTCGACTGCCCGGTCGATCGGTAGCTGCTGGCGGTCAAAAGTGACCGTTGGCCGGTCGACCGGTAGTTCATTTTTGGCAGAATTTGCTGCCAACGGCTATATTTTTCTAGGGGCTATAAATACCCCATTAATGGCCTGTTTTCTCTAAGAATTTTTTTGACGAAATTTCTGAGCTTTCTCTAGTGTTTAAACAAGTTTTAAAAAGAGTTTCTTTGTGCTAAAAAGATCAATCTTATTGTTTTAAAGTGTTTTTATATTTCAAAGAAAAATAGTCTTTTGGGAATTTGTTTTGGTTCATTCAATCTATATCTTTGTGATGAGTTTCCAAGTGATTTTTCTTTGTTTTAAACACTTTGTTTTCCACACTTGAGCTTCATTCTAACCTATCTATAGGGTCTTTGTGTTTGTGGGAAAAAGAGATTGTTTGTGGTCTTTTGATCACCAAGTTGTAAACCCTATCTTAGCTTGGCTTTGTGCCTTTCCCACATTGTGTTGAGGAGGTTCTGCTATTGGGTTGTATCCCTCAAGGTGTGAGGTGATCCTTGTGTAAGCTTTGTGCTAATCCCTCAAATTGTGAGGTGATTGTTTGTTGGCTTGGTGTTGTGCCTCAAGGAGGAGGTTATGTTTGTAAGGAGAGGAGTTGGGTACTCCTTGTGATGTATTGCCCTAAATCCTCGGTGGAGGTTCCCTGTATGAGAGTCCTGTGTGGACAAGCTAGTGGATTCGAAATCCTTCTGTGTGAAGGCGGGGATGTAGAGCTGGGTGCTCAAACCTCGAAACATATCTTATTGTTTGCGCTTGATCCCTTGACTCTTACTCTTTCTCTCTCTTTATATTGTTCCTTGCATTATTTCCCAATTATCATTCATATCTATTTACTTGGCTAGCTAGTGTGTGCATCAATTGTTGTAATTGCAATTAGTTTTTAAATTCTGCATTAAGTTCACTAGATTAGCATCATCACCTATTCACCCCCCTTTTGGTGATTTTCAGATCTGATGTTCCTGACCACAGTCAAGAGGATGAGCTTTGTATATCTTCAATGTTTCGAGGAGTGAGTGCAAGCTTTCGCTGAGCAAAAGAAACTTCTTTATATTCCTTTGTTGTAACACTCAATCTTATTGGATACGAGAGCATTTTGTATCACTTTCATATTTTTGAATATCAATAAAAGTGACACTTTTTCTTGCTTTCTTATTTGTCTTAACTTTTTTTTTTGTATTGAAAATCAGACAAGTAGAAGTGATTATCTTTGATTTGCTAAAAGTGTAACATTTTAGTTTAGCAATTCAAAATTGGAAAATTCTATTTAAATAATTTAATATTTACAGTCAAAACTATGATGTTAACTTGACAGGAGTTGAATAGTTTCTGTGGTCTTGCCAATCTATAGATGAGAATGACAAGTGAAATTTTTACCCCAGGGAGGATTGTGACTGAGTCTTCATCAGAGGCTTAGTATTCACATAATTAAGACTCAGCTGGGGATTGATGGAAACACCGTTAAAGGTATGATATTAACCTAACAGTGATTTTAAGTGGACTTGCTATATTATTGACAAGAATAACAAGTAAGACTAGACCCATCAGGATATAAGAATCTTTTTACCATCAGAGGTGTGTATTAACTTAACAGGTTGGATTGAATCTTGTCAGAAGTGTGATATTAACTTAATAAGGATGTGTGCTAGTGGTGTGATGTTAACTTAGTTCCACAGGAATTTCAGTTTCATTTAGGAAAGCTGAAAATACTACTATCATAGGTGTAGTGTTAAACTTGGCAGTGAAGGTAATATTACATGTGTAATTTTGAACTTAGCACTACTCCTCTCGACTTTGATATGGAAGTTCGAGGGAAAGTCATTGTCAAAGGTGTATTGTTGAACTTAACAATGAACTGGATGCTAGAGGTGTGATATTATACTTAGCATCGCTCATCTCAGCTTTGATATGGAAGCCTGAGAAAAGTGACTGTTAGAGCTTTAATATTGAACTTGGCAGCAACTTAATCACTGTTAAAAGTGTGGTATTAAATTTAACAATAATTTGTCAGAGGTATAGTGTTAACATGACAAGAGTTAATTTGCGATGTGAGCAATTTTGAGGACTTGTAATTCTATTGAGGAGAATTGACAAGTGAAGTTTGGAATATCAGAGGTGTAGTGTTAACTTGACGAGAGTTGATTTGCGATATGAGCAATTTTGATGACTTGTGACTCCATGTAAGGGAGTGACAAGTGGAAGTTTGAAATGGCAGAGGTTTAGTGTTAACTTGATAAGGGTTGATTTGCCATATGAGCAATTTTGAGGACTTGTGACTCCATGTAAGAGAGTGACAAGTGAAAGTTTGGAATGTTAGAGGTTTAGTGTTAACTTGATAAGAGTTGATTTGTAAAATGAGCAATTACGAGGACTTGTGACTCCATATAAGGGAGTGACAAGTGGAAGTTTTGAATGTCAGAGGTTTAGTGTTAACTTGACAAGAGTTGATTTGTAATATGAGCAATTTTGAGGACTTGTGAGTCCATGTAAGGGAGTGACAAGTGAAAGTTTGTACTCACTGGAGAGTACTAAAACTTTTCGCTATTAGAGGTGTAGTGTTAACATAGCAGTAATTGAGCTTGTGGACTTACCAATCCATGGGAGGGAATAAGTAGGGGACTTTAGAGGAAAATAGAATGAATTGTCAGAGCTGTAATATTAACATGACAAACATTGATTTTCTAGGGGCATGAGAGGTTTGTCGTTAGAGGTGTAATATTAACATAACAGCGGAGAATTTGAGTGGGTTTTGTTGTCAGAGGTTAAATGTTACTTGACTGATTTCACTAGAGATCGAGAAAAATGGCTTGTCAGAGGTTTACTGTTAACGTGATAAGTCTCTGCTCATTTCGCTGGGAAAATACACATGTATTTTTATGGTCCTACCATTCCGTGGGCAAGAATTAGTAAGACATTTTAGAGGGGAGGATAGGACAAGGTTCTTTAGTATTCTTAGCAGACCCTCAGCTACCAATAATTGATGTTTTACCTGCACATAAAAATATAGAATTTTAGAACTTTTATAATAATAGTGCAAGGTGCTCAATTCTACCGCTATAACAAGTAGTTATACGGGTCGTGATCTACAAGGAGGGACTAGCAATGGAAGCTTCTTTAGTAAGTTCTCTTTTTTGCTATAATTAATGGTTAAAATTCTTCTTTAGCTTCTTAAAAGAAAAGAGAAAAATGGAGTTACAGTTAAGTTAGGAAGAATGTGGTGGATAGAGAAGGTGGAGAAAATAGAAGTGGATAAGTACAAAGAAATGAAAAATAGTGAAAAAGAATTGGAAGATAGTGATGTTTGTGACCTAAACTAAAATTAAAAGAAAAGAAAATTAAAACCTAAAGAGCTTACTTACCTCTTCGGCGGCTGCTTACCTTTGACCCATATCGATGATGTACCTTTGTTTGAAGGCGAGTAAAGTATGACAAATGTGATCTTCTCCATTCCCATTTTACACTATGAAATGAAAGGGGCAAGCTACACTACCATAGAAATGGATCTCCATCACCACAAGCCATCAATGACACTTGCAAGGACAAGGCAACTTTGAGGCTATCGGAGTCATGTGGATTCAAAAACAAAGAAGAGGGAAGCAAATGAAAACAAGAGTAAAGAAGAAAAAGAAAGTTCGATTTGATTCAAATAACAATAGAAGAAAAGATCACTTACACCCGTATCACCTTCAGTACAAGCTTGCTCTCATTCCTCCATGAAAGTATCCTCTCCTCTCAGTTACATAAGAAAAATAAAAATTACATGAACGAAAATAAAAAATCTAAGTTACAAACTACAAATTAGCCTAAATTCTACTCTCTGCTTGTTCGTCCACTCTGGTCTCTGAAAAACCCTGTATTTGTAGGCAAAACCCAACATGGAGAGGTGTACGAAGATAGGGGGAGCAAACGTTCTCCCAATAACCTCCAACAAGCCGCGAAAATGCGGCTTTTGCCGTGTTTCCGCGGCCAGGGTATGGTCAGGTGGCTACACCTAAGGGGTACAGCTCCTCGTTCAGCGATTTTCTTTTATCTGGTTCTAGATTTTTCATTTTAGCTTCTGGATTTGACGAAACGGCCTTTGATGTTTGACTTTAACTAATTGATTTGCAGGGTTTTGTTCAACTGGTTTTGAACCGATCTGATTTGCCCTGATCTGCCCTCAGTTTCTAATTTCAAATTAATTCTGAATTAAATCAAAATTTTGATGGGCTTTGGGCTCGTTTCTCTTTTCTTTCCTTTATCTATGGGCCTGCAAATAGATTAAACAATAATTAGAATTAAAAGCAGAGTTTATAATATAATAAATATGAGAATATGATAATAATTATGAAATATCAGCGACTGATCACACCCCCATACTTATCTTTTGCTCGTCTTCGAGAAAAATAACAAAACTAAACCAAAGATTTATTAGACCACTTTCGCAGATGATGCGATTGCACTGAGCATGTGCAACAAGCCGTTAAACCTCTAGGTTTCCCCTAGAGGACGAGTTTTGTCTCGTGAGGGTTTTCAGAGGATTGCACTTACAAAATCCATGAAGAAAGAGAAAAATATTAGTATTTTGAAAACACATTTTGAAAGAGAAAAATATTTGAAATATTATTGTAAGAATTAAGTAATCTATAAGTTATAGGAAAATCGAATTTTTTCATTCCTAAACTTAGTCTATATTCAAAAATTTGTTATCAATCAAAATAAGGAGTCAAATTGTACTTCTCATATAGTCTATTACTTTACCCTAAGTCATATGCACCTTCGTGACCATGAAAATTTTGACTAAGGGTTCTTTAACTCTAACTCTTATGCCTTATTTATTTATCTATTTATTTTTGGTGGTATTATTCCTTAGTTCTATTAGGCTTTCTAATCTGCCCATGTAACGAGCCTTTAATCGGTGATTCCCATGTTGGTCCCGCTTTGATACCAGTTGTAGGATCTAAAAAAATTACGTCAATACTCAAACAAAGATATTAGAGTTAAATAAAAGAACTTGCAAGTAAGGAAATAAATTACAGAAAATAAATCAAATGCAAACACAAGTGATTTATCCTTATTCGGTCCTCTTGACCTACATCCAGTCCCCAAGCCACCCGCTTGAGATTTTCCTTTAACCTTTGATTTTGTACACCCAAAATTAACACCTTGTATACCACTTGACAAATCCCCTTTGCCAAATGTATACAACTCTTCTTATAAAAAAGAAGACACAACACCTTGTACAACTTCTATTTAACCCGAAGACGCTCTTATACAATCTTTCTCCTTGAGGAATACAATCAATCCTACAAGTCTTGAATCTGTATGTGATCGTGAACAAGGACTCTTATAGGTGGACTCTCAGAAATCTTCACTAAAGGATGAGAAATTTGTGTGAAGAATTGAAGTTGGAAACAGTTATCTGAAAAACAGATTTTTGAACAGAATTTTTAGGCAGAAAACTATTGATAAGAATTGGTGTTTTTAGCCTAGGACAATATCCCTATTTATAGCTGAAATCTATGGCCAGTTACGGTAGTTATCAGGAGAAATTTGAATATTGAAACGTTGGATAAAATGCCAGAAATCAGAAACTGTCTAACAGTCAGAAACTGCCATTAGTCGACTTGAGTCTATGGGTTAGTCGACTAGAAGAACAACTTTTGCCTATATTAATCAACTAATAAAGGGGGCAAGTCGACTAGGGAATGGCTGATACAAAAGATATGTTTCTGGAAACTGAATATAGTCGACCAGTAAAAGGTATAAGTCGACTAGACCAAATATTAATCGACTATAAAGACTTATAAGTCGACTAATAGTGCATACAGATCAGAAACAGAAAGTTAGTATGCATCTAGAAACAAACTTAAGTCAACTATAGTTAAGGGTTAGTCGACTATAGTTGGTATAAGTCGACTATGCTTGGTAATAAGTCAACTTATAGACTTAAGATGTGTATGTATGTTCAAGACTTTTAATATTCTAATAAATATTACAATACACATCCATAGCCATTATTCTCGGGAAGTCTTGAGCATGTAGAACTCTTATATATACTTGTGAGATAGAGCTCCAATGAAATGGCTTCACAAATGTATCATCAGAATCAAGTTTCAACATTCTCCCCCTTTTTGATGATAACACTTTGTGTGCATGAAAACTCCCCCTACAGAGAATATGTTATATGTTCTCCCCCTGCGTAGAACATGTTATAACAAATATAGAAAAATATGTGTTCTCCCCCTGCAAAAAATATATCATAACATATATATACATATGATAAATTTTTGAAATTTTTTTATTAAACTTTTTTATATGGTACCTGAAAGATAAACATTAGAATGGTACCAATCATTTATAAGATCAAAGCATTAACCTTTAGGAATCCAAACCCAATTTGAATTTGGTTTCCATCTGTTAGTATACAGATAATTGCATGAGTTACATATAGAATGTATGCATGATGCAATATAAGTATTTTTATTAACAATGCTTAAGTTTTTAGGAATCCATATGAACTTGTTCTTAAGTCTTTTTGAAATAATATCAGTATTTCTTTTCACAAAAGAATTATATGGATTATGATTCTTTTTACTAATATGTGTAGATTTTTCACTTTGATTTAAGAATCCAAGACCATAATGATTATGTGATATCTTTTGATATGATAACAAATCATTTAACTTTTCTTTTCCTTGATTAAATTTAGTCATATTTTTCAAAATCTCTTCATACTTCATTTTGAAACTCGATATGTCTTTTTTTAAAACAATAATTCTTTCATTTAAAGATAAAGTTTACTTTTTAAGCATAACATTTTCTTTTATAAAATTCTCACTATCCTTTTCCAATGATGATATCACTTTTTCAAAATCATCTTTTTGAAAATTTATAGAAGAAATTTGAGAAACATAACATGAATTTTCTTTGAAAAGTTTTTCATTTTCGTTTGACAAAATTTTATTCTTTATCTTTTCATTCTTAAGATCATTGTATAATTCATGAAATGCATCTAGAGTTTAGTATATTGTACCTCATCTTCTTCTTGAGCCATAAAGCATATGTTGGCATGTTCAGTGGTTTCTTCTTCGTCAGAGGAAGAGGAATCACTATTTTCCCATGATGCTTGATAGTCTTTCTTCTTTCTGAACTTTTTTCTCTTGAATTTGCCTTTGTTTTTGAGCAATGGGCAATCATATGACCTGTTTTATTGCAATTAAAATATTTAAACTTACCTTACTTCAAGAACTTTCTGAACTTTCTTGAGAGCATTGTCATCTCCTCTTCATCGTCATCTGAATTGTCCGTATCTAAGGATGCATGGAAGGCATATTCTTTCTTCTTTAAGAAAGGTTGTTGTTCATCCTTCTTTCTGTCTTCCAGTTGTACTTCATATGCCATTAAATTACCAATGAGGTTTTCTAATGACATAGTGGAGAGATCATTTGCTTCTTCGATTGCAGTTGTCTTCTTCTCTCAATCTGATGTGAGTGCACGAAGGATCTTGCGAACTTTTTCAACTTGGGTGTATTCCATTCCAAGGGATGCTAAGAAATTTGTTATGTCGGTGAACCTTGTAACCATTTATGAGATGGTTTCATTCTCCTTCATTTTGAATAGTTCAAACCTGTTGAAAAAAATAGAAATTTTAGATTCTTTAACCTTATTTGTGCCTTCATGTGTTACCTGTAGAGTGTGCCGTATTTGATTTGCAGATGTGGCTGTTGACACACGATTGAATTCTTTTTTGGTTAAGGCACAGAATAATGCATTCATCGCTTTGGCATCAAGGTTCGCATTCTTCTTTTGATCATCACTCCAAGCGTTGTAATTGGTAGTCGGTTTGGTGTACACTGCTTCTACTATATTCCATAGTTCGTAGTTGAGTGATTGCAAGTAAATATTCATTCTACACTTTCAGTAGTTGTAGTTCGATCCATCAAATAGTGGTGGACATTGTGTGGAATGTCCTTCTCTGAATTGCGATGAAGGAAACTCTGTTGCCATCCTTATAGGTTGTTGACTGGGTATGCAGGGCTTTGATAAAGTATGTCGGGCCGGGCTCTGATACCAATTGTGGTTCCGCTTTGATACCAATTTTAGGATCTAAAAAAATTACGTCAACACTCAAACAAAGATATTAGAGTTAAATAAAAGAACTTGCAAGTAAGAAAATAAATCACAGAAAATAAATCAAACGCAAACACAAGTGATTTATCCTAGTTCGGTCCTCTTGACCTACATCCAGTCCCCAAGCCACCCGCTTGAGATTTTCCTTTAACCTTTGATTTTGTACACCCAAAATTAACACCCTGTATACCACTTGACAAATTCCCTTTACCAAATGTATACAACTCTTCTTATAACCAAGAAGACACAACACCTTGTACAACTTCTCTTCAATCCGAAGACGCTCTTGTACAATCTTTCTCTTTGAGTGAATACAATCAATCCTATAAGCCTTGAATCTGTATGTGATCGTGAATAAGGACTCTTTAGGTGGACTCTTAGAAATCTTCACTAAAGGATTAGAAATTTGTGTGAAGAATTGAAAGTGAAAACAGTTTTCTGAAAAACAGATTTTTGAACAGAGTTTTTAGGTAGAAAACTATTGATATGAATTGGTGTTTTTAGCCTAGGACAACATCCCTATTTATAGCTGAAATCTATGGTCAGTTAGGGTAATTATCAGGACAAATTTGAATATTGAAATATTGGATAAAATACCAAAAATCAGAAATTGTCTAACAGTCAGAAATTGCCATTAGTCGACTTGAGTCTAAGGGTTATCGACTAATAAAGGGGGCAAGTCGACTAGGGAATGGCTGATACAAAAGATATGTTTCTGAAAACTGAATATAGTCGACCAGTAGAAGGTATAAGTCGACAAGACTATATATTAGTCGACTATAAAAACTTATAAGTCGACTAATAGTACACACAGATCAGAAACATAAAGTTAGTATGCATCTAGAAATAAACCTAAGTCGACTATAGTTAAGGGTTAGTCGACTATAGTTTGTATAAGTCGACTATGCTTGGTAATAAGTCGACTTATAGACTTAAGATGTGCGTGTATGTACAAGGCTTTTGACATTCTAATAAATATTACAATACACATTCATAGCCATTATTCTTGGAAAGTCTTGAACATGTAGAACTCTTATATAAACTTGTGAGATAGAGCTCCAATAAAATGGCTTCACAAATGTATCATCAGAATCAAGTTCCAACATCCCAAACCAAACGGTCTTAGGGCACCGGGTGAGAAAACACTCTAAGAACTTAAGGACTCGAGCAAACAAGGCCACAAAACTAAGGATTTTATTATATGAACCGCTTTTAGGTGTGAATACTTATACTTTATGAGGCACAAATACCTAGCTTAATCAGAGGATATATATATATATATTTCTTTTTCTTTTTCTTTTTTTTCAAACTTATCTAATCATTTTTTGCATAAATACCAAGGCTTGCTTAGGCCAAAGCACCTAGCTAATCAATAATTAGATTTGTTTATTTTTCATAGATGTACATATATATATATATATATATATATATATATATATATATATATATATATATATATATATATATATATATATATATGTATGTATGTATGTATGTATGTATGTATGTATGTATATTTAATAAGGCATAAGAATCTTTGTTTTTGAACCCTAAGTGTGTAAGTATATAAAGTGCGCATATTTCATCAAGGCAAAGATCAAGGCTAAATTACTTTGACAAGTTATCTTCCTAACCCTAAAAATCAAACAAATAATCCTATTTTAACTAAGTATAAGAAATACTAATTATGATTCTCCTATTCCTTAAATTTGACTTAATTTCCTACAAAAAAATATGTCAAAATATTGTTTCTATTTTTAAAATATTTTTTTAAAAGTAAAGAAAATGTTAATTTTTAATTTTTTAAATTTTTTTAATAAAAGAAAACCTAAGTTATGTTAGACCCTCCCCCACACCTATCTCATGCATTGTCCTCAATGCATAGATGCATGAAAAAGAAGAAAGGGAAGGAAAATATTATTTTAAGGTGGTGGTTCCAGTGGTAGTCTGATTGCTCTACGAAATTCGGCCCAATCTAAGTTGCGTGGAGTTCGGAGGAACCCACCAGAAACCTCTCTAATATAACCCACTAAAATGATGTATATATGATTGGTTTTTATTAAAAATTTTACCCCATCTAATTTCCAAATTTCACAAATAATTTCGGAGTCAATTTTGTCAATACACTTGTCCCAAAATGGAGTGTGAAAAGATGGAATGATTGACTTGGACTTAGAACGTACGGGAACTAATACCGACTCAGAAAAGTGACTTAAGTCAAGTAAAGATTCAGGAGTCGAGATTGCTTCAGGAAGTGGGTCCAAATTAAGAAGTTGAAACTCAAGTCCACATTCATTTCCTAACAATAGAATGTGACTTAACATTGGTGATTCAAGTTCAAGAATGACAGGTGTGGGAATCAAAACTGAGTCTAAAATATTACTCAAGTTGGGTAACAAAACAGGAGTAAATATTGATTCAGGTATTTGAACTGGATCACAAATTTGAGAATCTAGGTCACATTTCTCATTGAGTTTAATCTCATAAAAATGAGAACTTTCCAATTTGTCGATGAGACTTTCAAAACTATGAAATTGGTCAAGTCAATATGATGATCATAAAAGATTGGCGATTCAATTTCATGATGAATTGGCATAGGATCTAATGTTGACTCAGAAAAAGATTGAACTTAGGTGAAGACACCGGAGTCATTGTTGAATCAGGAAGTAGAATTGAATTATTAAGTTTAGGTTCATGATCATATTCATTCTCAAGTTCAATTTCAGGAAAGGGATAACTTGCCAAATTGTCAATTTTGTTTTTAAAATTTGGGGTTTGGATAAGTTCAAATGGGTGTGCTGAAATGGAATCTTATTTTCCAAAACAACATGATTCTTCGGCTCTAACAGCATGGTTAGCGACATCAGAAATGGTCAAACAATGAAAATGGAGAGTTTGGACCATTAGATCTATGTCATGATTACGAGCGATTTGAGCCTGAGTCATGGCTTCAAGCATCTTTCATAGTTGATTGGTTCATCGTTTTGTTGCTAGTTGATTGGTCGCTAATATTGCATATTTAGTATCATATTTCCATACTTATTTTAGAATAAAAGCCTGCGTTGTCCTAATTAATTGTTTAATTTATTTGCAGGCCCAATCTTTAAGGAGTTGAAGAGAAATGAGCCCAAAGCCCACCAAAATTCTGAATTAAATCAGAATTAATTCGCACTCACTAAATCAGGGCAAAATCAAGAGGTTGAAACCGGTTGAGAAGAATCCTCTCAGGATCGATCGGTTAAAGCCAAGAATCCAAGGCCATTTCTTCAAAATCTCGGAGCCAAACTGCAAAACCAATTCCAGATAAAGTCAGAGGGAGAAACTGGGGAGACCCACCAACAGGGTGTGGCCACCTGGCCACACCCTGGCCACGAAAACGCGGCAAAAGCCGCGTTTCCGCGGCATTGTTGGGGAGTTAGGGGAAGCGTGAACTTCCCAGACCTCCCGGGATCCTGCATACTGGTATTTTGGCCTATAAAAGGCCATTCTCTGTGCTGAAAATGGACGACCATGCAGAATAGGATTTACACTAGTTTTTCACTTTGTAGTTTAGGTTTTTCTTTTCTTTTTATGTAACTCGGATGTAAACTTAGGGTAGAAGAAGATTCATGTAAGTAAGAGAGAGGCTGAAGTTGAGAGTGACACCAATGTATCCTCCTCCTTTCTTCAATTGTCTCTGCAATTAATAAAGGTAAAAGCTTCTTTTTATGTTCGTTTTTTGTTTTGCTTTCTTCTTCCTCTTCTACTTTACCTTGGTTGTATTTGTTGAGTTTACAAGTGAAATCCAAAGCAAGTATAACTAAGCTACGTGAGAGCCAGCGATAGTTCATGAAGACGTTCTCCTCTTCCAAGATCCGCATCACTTCGTTCTTGCTAGGCTTGACGATATAATGTGCACGGGGACTGAGCTCGAGCTTATGATCTATGCGTTGAATGCCTCCGAAGCAAAGGTAGAACATGCAACGGTTTCCAAGTAAGTCATCAATCAACCTAGGTAAGTATTTCTTTACTTTTCTGTCTTTCTTTTCTTTTATTTCTTTAGTATAGATCACCACCTCCTCCAACTCTTTCTTCTCCACTTCATTGTACATAGTCGCTTTTCATCGTTTTCTAATTTTTTCCACCTTCTTCATCTCTCACTTTCTTCTTAACTTTAACATAACTTTCTTTTCCATTTTCTTAACTTAAAAACAGAGAAGAACTTTCGCTTATTTTCATAACGATTTCAATAAAGAAACGTAAAGCTTCCATCGCAAACCCTCCTTGTGGATCACGACCCGCATAGCCACTTGCTATTGCGGAAGAATTGAGCACTTGCACATTCTCTTTTAAGTTCTATAATCTCGTATTTTTTGTGCAGGTTTTGCCTCAATCAAATTTTGGCGCCGTTGCCGGGGAGGGTAACATGTTTTTTTATTGAAATCTAAATTTTTTTTTTGAAATTTTTTTAGAACTAAACGAATTTTCTTCTCTGTTGCAGGTTACAGGGCAATCAAAGTAGGAAATTAATATTGCAGTGACATACAAGTGGCCTTGGGCCTCTGCTCTAGAAAGCAGAGACCAAGGGCCCTCTGAATTGCCGCGTTTCCACGGCAAAAGCCGCAGAACCGCGGCAATGAAGAGTTGACTACTAACAGCTTTTTGCAGGGCTGCTTAGTTTACAAAAATTCTAGTTTGCTACAATTCTTTATTTCCTATATGCCATCACATAACCGTGCTAATAATCAACAGTAAAACGTTGGTTGCAAAAGTTAAAAATTGATTAGACGTTTGCATTTTAGGCACGCGTTTTTTCAATTCATTTATTTTTACTGTTGAAGAGTGCTAGAGTAAGGTACGTTCGCATTGCATGTAGAATAGGATTCATCTCTTGGTTGATTTTCATTGCTTTGCGTAATTCCTATTTACATATCTTGTACACTTGCACAAAATTATTTTAAGGGCACCAACCCATTAACAAGATAAGGTGGGGATTTAATCACCCTTCCTTAGCCCAAAAATCACTTTCCAAGCACTCACTAACCCAAGCCTAACTTAAAAATGAGTAGACGTTGGCCCTAGGGACATCTCAGACTCAATTAGGAGATTATCCTAAGGGGGAAAAATGTTGGAATCTGACTCTTGCAAAATTAGTGTCTAGGAAAGGGATTAAGGGCCGAAAGCCCGAAGGTTGGTGGTTATTTAATTAAGGAACGTCTTTGACAGAAAACCTCCCACCAACCTTGCCCTGACCTGGCTGATTAGCTTGTGGTCAAAGTCTGCATTGGACCTCCCGTGGACAGTCTAATCAGTTAGGAGTCGTCTAGGTTATAGGTCTACCCTAACTTAGTTAGAATTTTTTTTCTTTTATTTGTTTGCTTATTTGTTTGTTTTTTGTTTGTATTCTATTGTGTGATATGGACTATAATAATAATTTTTTCAGCTACAATAATAATCCATATTACACACCGACTTCATTTTCGGATATTACTAACCCGGCATATCATAACTTTGACCAACCTAGTTTGCCAGATTGGTCTTATCCGAATCAATATAACCCATACCCCCAATCTAATAACTATAATTTCCATAATGATTTCAACTCTTCACCGAGTCAGTGGGGATTCACCTCCCCCGGGCATAATTTTCAACCACCTTGTCCTCCTTCTCCACCTAGTCCACAATATTTTCAAGATTCATACTCAGTTCCACCCGTCCAAAATAGGAAACCATTAATTTTGGAAATGAGTATGCGTGAGTCCAAACACAAATCCCAAAATCTGGTGGACTCACAATTTCACTACCACTTCCAAGACAATTCTTCATCTTTTCATCAAAACAATGAACATATCACCTATGAAGAGATGCTTGAATCTATGACTCAGGCTCAAAACACTCGTAATAGTGACATAGATATGATGGTCGAATCTCTACGTTCTCACCGTTGGACCAGTTCTGATGTCATTACCCATCTGTTAGAGCCGAAGAGTCAGGTTGTTTTGGAAATCAAGATTCTATTTCAGAACAACCATTTGAACTTGCCCAAACTCTAAATTTTGAAAAAGATATTGACAGTTTGGCAAGTTACTCCTTTCCTGAAATAGAACTTGAAAATGATTATGATCCTGAACCCCAAATTAGTGATTCAATTCTTCTTCCTGATTCAATAATGACTCTGGTATCTTCACCTGACTTCAATCTTTTCCTGGAGTCAACATTGGATCCTGTACCAATTCATCATGAAATTGAATCCCCCATCTTTGAGGATCATCTTGAACTTGACCAATTATACAATTTTGAAGATCCTATTGACAAATTGGCAAATTCTCAATTTTTTGAGATTGAACTCAATGAGATATGTGACCTAGATTCTCAAATCTGTGATCCAGTTCAAATTTTCGAATCACTACTGACTCCTGTTTTGTTACTAAACTTGAGTAATATTGTAGAGTCAGTTTTGATTCCCTCACCTATCATTCTTGAACTCGAATCACCAACATTAAGTCACATTCCATTGTTGGAAAATACATATGGACTTGAGCTTCAACTTCTTGACTTGGACCCAATTCCTAAACCTATTTCGACTCCTGAACCTTTACTTGACTTAAGTCACCTTCCTGAGTCGGTATTAGTTCCTGTTCTTCCCGAGTCCAAGTCAATCATTCAATCTTTTCACACTCCATTCTGGGACGAGGTGGTTGACAAATTTGACTCCGAAATTAGTTATGGAATTTGGAAATTAAATGGGGTCAAATACTTAGTAAAAATATTTCATGGATACATTTTTTTAGTGGGTTATATTAGAGTAGTTTCTGGTGGGTACCTCCGAGACCCAAGAAAAGTTGATTGGGCCGCATTTCGTGGACCAATCAGACCACCACCGGAACCACCACCTTAAGGTAACCTTTTCCTTCCCTTTCTTCTTTTTCATGCATCTATGCATTAATTCATACATTGAGGACAATGCATGAGATAGGTGTGGGGGAGGGTCTAACATAACTTTTCTTTTTGTTTAAAAAATAAAAATAAAAAAATAAAAAAAATAACATTTTTCTTTACTTTTAAAAACTTTTTGAAAATAGAAACAATATTTTGACTTATTTTTGTAAGAAATTAAGTTAATTTTAAGGAATAGGAAAATCCAAATTAGGATTTCTTATACTTGGTAAAAATAAGATTATTTGTTTGATTTTTAGGGTTAGGAAGATAATTTGTCAAAGTAATTTAGTCTTGATCTTGACCTTGATGAAGTATGCACACCTCATACACTTACACACTTAGGGTTCAAAAACAAAGATTCTTATTCCTTATAAAAAAAATATATATAAAAAAAAGAGGAAAAAGAAATAAATAAAAATAAAAAATAATTTTTCTTTTTGTTTAAAAAATAAAAATAAAAAATAAAAAATAACATTTTTCTTTACTTTTAAAAACTTTTTGAAAATAGAAACAATATTTTGACTTATTTTTGTAAGAAATTAAGTTAATTTTAAGGAATAGGAAAATCCAAATTAGGATTTCTTATACTTGGTCAAAATAAGATTATTTGTTTGATTTTTAGGGTTAGGAAGATAATTTGTCAAAGTAATTTAGTCTTGATATTTACCTTGATGAAGTATGCACACCTCATACACTTACACACTTAGGGTTCAAAAACAAAGATTCTTATGCCTTATAAAAAATATATATATAAAAAAAAGAGGAAAAAGAAAGAAATAAGGAAATCTAATTATTGATTAGCTAGGTGTTTTGGCCTAAGCAAGCCTTAGTATTTACGCGAAAGATGATTAGATAAGTTTGAAAAAAAAATCCTTTGATTAAGCTGGGTATTTGTGCCTAATAAAGCATAAGTATTCACGCCTAAAGGAGGTCCATATAATAAAATCCTTCGTTTTGTGGCCTTATTTGCTCGAGTTCTTAAGTCCTTGGGGTGTTTTCTCACCCGGTGCCCTAAGACCGCCTGGTTTGGGAGTCATCGATTAAAGGCTCGTTACATGGGCAGATTAGAAAGCCTAATAGAACTAAGGAATAATACCAAAAAAATAAAATAAAAATAAAAATGAAAAAATATATATAAATAAATAAGGCATAAGAGTTTGAGTTAATGAACTCTTAGTCAAAAATTTCACAATCACAAGGTGCATATGACTTAGGGTAAAGTAATAGACTAGATGAGAAGTACAATTTGACTCCTTACTTTGATTGATAACAAATTTTTGAATAGAGATTAAGTTTAGGAATGAAAAATTTAGTCTTCCTATAACTTATAGATTGCTTAGATCTTACAATTATATTTCAAATATTTTTCTCTTTCAAAATGCCTTTCGAAAATACTAACTCTTTATTTCTCTTTCTTTATAGATTTTGTGGGTGTAATCCGCTGAAAACCCTCACGAAACAAAACTCGTCCTCTAGGGGAAACCTAGAGGTTTAACGGCTTGTTGCACATGCTCAGTGCAATCGCGTGACCTGCGAAAGTGGTCTAATAATCCTTAGTATAGTTTAGTTGTTTTGCTCGAGGACGAGCAAAAGATAGGTATGGGGGTATGATTGGTCGCTAATATTGCATATTTAGTATCATATTTCCATACTTATTTTAGAATAAAAGCCTGCATTGTCCTAATTAATTGTTTAATTTATTTGCAGGCCCAATCTTTAAGGAGTTGAAGAGAAATGAGCCCAAAGCCCACCAAAATTCTGAATTAAATCAGAATTAATTCGCACTCACTAAATCAGGGCAAAATTAAGAGGTTGAAACCGGTTGAGAAGAATCCTCTCAGGATAGATCGGTTAAAGCCAAGAATCCAAGGCCATTTCTTCAAAATCTCGAAGCCAAACTGCAAAACCAACTCCAGATAAAGTCAGAGGGAGAAACCAGGGAGACCCACCAACAGGGTGTGGCCACCTGGCCACACCCTGGCCGCGGAAACGCGGCAAAAGCCGCGTTTCCGCGGCATTGTTTGGGAGTTAGGGGAAGCGTGAACTTCCCCGACCTCCCCGGGATCCTGCATACTGGTATTTTGGCCTATAAAAGGCCATTCTCTGTGCTGAAAATGGACGACCATGCAGAATAGGATTTACACTAGTTTTTCAATTTGTAGTTTAGGTTTTTCTTTTCTTTTTATGTAACTTGGATGTAAACTTAGGGTAGAAGAAGATTCATGTAAGTAAGAGAGAGAGGCTGAAGTTGAGAGTGACACCAATGTATCCTCCTCCTTTCTTCCATTGTCTCTACAATTAATAAAGGTAAAAGCTTCTTTTTATGTTCGTATTTTTTTTTGCTTTCTTCTTCCTCTTCTACTTTACCTTGATTGTATTTGTTGAGTTTACAAGTGAAATCCAAAGCAAGTATAACTAAGCTACGTGAGAGCCAGCGATAGTTCATGAAGACGTTCTCCTCTTCCAAGATCCGCATCACTTCGTTCTTGCTAGGCTTGACGATATAATGTGCACGGGGACTGAGCTCGACCTTATGATCTATGCGTTGAACGCCTCCGAAGCAAAGGTAGAACATGCAACGGTTTCCAAGTAAGTCATCAATCAACCTAGGTAAGTATTTCTTCACTTTTCTTTCTTTCTTTTCTTTTATTTCTTTAGTATAGATCACCACCTCCTCCAACTCTTTCTTCTCCACTTCATTGTACATAGTCGCTTTTCATCGTTTTCTAATTTTTTCCACCTTCTTCATCTCTCACTTTCTTCTTAACTTTAACATAACTTTCTTTTCCATTTTCTTAACTTAAAAACAGAGAAGAACTTTCGCTTATTTTCATAACGATTTCAATAAAGAAACGTAAAGCTTCCATCGCAAACCCTCCTTGTGGATCACGACCGCATAGCCACTTGCTATAGCGGAAGAATTGAGCACTTGCACATTCTCTTTTTAAGTTCTATAATCTCGTATTTTTTGTGCAGGTTTTGCCTCAATCACTAGTGGACTTGAAAAGATGAAGTTTTGTTTGGAATTTGTGGTGAAATTGTAAGTCCTTTAGATTTTGTGATTGTTGCTTGGACTCACGCATACTCATTTTCAAGATTGATGGTTTTCTATTTTGAACTGGTGGAACTGAGTATGAATCTTGGAAATATTATGGACAAGGTGGATAACGAGGACAAGATGGTTGAAAATTAGACTCGGGGGACGTGAATCCCTATTGACTTTGTGAATAGTTGAAATTTTTTGAAAATTATGGTCATAAGATTGGGGTATGGGTTATATTGATTCAGATAAGACCAATCCGGTACACTAAGTTGTTAAAGTTATGATACACCTGGTTGGAAATATCCAAAAAAGAGGTAGGGGTGTAATATGGATTACCATTAAAATTGAAAAAATTATTATTATAAGCCATATTACACAGGAAATGTCAAACACAAAAAAAAACAAACAAATAAACAAACAAATAAAAAGAACAAAAATCTAACCTAAGAGTAAACCTTAGACCTAGACGACTCCTAACTAGTTAGACTGTCAACAGGGGTATATTGCTGAATCTGACCACAAGTTAATCAGCCAGGTAGGGGCAAGATTGGTGGGAGATATCCGCGCAGAAGCGACGGGCCTAATTAAGCCAAACCACCAGACTTCGAGGTTTCGTCCCTCAATCCCCAACGTTAGACACTGATTTGCTAAGAGTCAAATTCAAATCAACTTCCCCCTTAAGTCAGTCTCCTATTTGAGTCCGAGATGTCCCTAGGGCCAACGTCTACTCAGTTTTAGTTAGGCTTGGGTTAGTGAGTGAGGAGATTGTTTGTGGGATAAGGGAGGGTAATGACTTTCCCACCTTATCTTATTTTTTGGACAAGCCCTTAAATCAATTTAGTGCAGTTTACAAGTATATAAAAAAAATAACACTCAAGCAATATTTCATATAAGAATGAACCTTATACTAAATACTATGCACACATACCTTAGCTCCAGCACTCTTCAACAGTAAATAGAAAATGTAACGAAATAGACACGTATTTAAATGCAAAGTCTAAATCATTTTTAACATTTACAATCAATCTTTTACTGTTGTTGTTAGAAATGTATGTACAGTGAGTCAAATAAGGAAATAAATAGTTACAGATATTAAACTTTGCAATTCAGTCAACCTGCAAAAAATACAGGTTAGTCGTTCACTCAGATTGACACAAGAATGTAGCAAATCTGAGGGTTCTGGGCTCTGCTTTCTTGAGCAGAGTCCAGGGCCACTTATATGTCCACTGTAGCAAAAATTCCTTGTTGTCAAACCTGTACACCGAGAACAAAGAAGAAAGTTAACCAAAAATGTAAATCTAAAAAAAGAATAACTTACCGTCCCTCCCCGGTAACGGCGCCAAAATTTGATTTAGGTTTTACCTGCACAAAAAATATAGAATTTCAGAACTTTTATAACAATAGTGCAAGGTGCTCAATTCTACCATAGCAAGTGGTTATGCGGGTCGTGATCCATAAGGGGAACTACCGATGGAAGCTTCTTTAGTAAGGTCTCTTTTATGCTACAATTAATGGTTAAAATTCATCTTTAGCTTCTTAAAAGAAAAGAGAAAAATGGAGTTACAGTTAAATTAGGAAGAAAGTGGTGGATAGAGAAGGTGAAGAAAATAGAAATGGATATGTACAAAGAAATGAAAAATAGTGAAAAAGAATTGGAAGATAGTGATGTTGGTGACCTAAACTAAAATTAAAAGAAAAGAAAATTAAACCCTAAAAAACTTACCACTTCAGCGCCTGCTTACCTTTGACCCGCATCGACGATGTATCTTTATTTGAAGGCAAACGAAGTATGACAAATGTGATTTTTCCCATTCCCGTTTTACACTATGAAATGAAAAGGGCAAGCTACACTACCATAGAAATGGATCTCCATCACCATAAGCCATCAACGGCACTTGCAAGGGCAAGGCAACTTCGAGGCTATCGGGGTCATGTGGATTCAAAAACAAAGAAAAGGGAAGCAAACAAAAACAAGAGTAAAGAAGAAAAAGAAACTTCGATTCGATTCAAATAACAATGGAAGAAAAGATCACTTACACCCCTGTCACCTTCAGTACAAGCTTGCTCTCATTTCTCCATGAAAGTATCCTCTCCTCTCAGTTACATAAAGAAAATAAAATTACATGAAAGAAAATAAAAAACCTAAGTTACAAACTTCAAATTAGCCTAAATTCTACTCTCTACTTGTTCGTCTACTGTGGTCTCTGAAAACCCTGTATTTATAGGCAAAACCCAACAGGGAGAGGCATACAAAGATAGGGGATGCAAACGCTCCCCCGACAACCTCCAACAAGCCGTGAAAACATGGCTTTTGCCGCGTTTCTGCAGCTAGGGTGTGGCCAGGTGGCCACATCCGGAGGGGTACGACTCCTCGTTCAGCGATTTTCTGTTATCTGATTTTGGATTTTTTGTTTTAGCTTCTGGATTTGATGAAACGACCTTTGATCTTTGACTTTAACCAATTGGTTTGTAGGGATTTGTTCTAACTGGTTTTCAACCAATCTGATTTGCTCTGATTTTCTGATTTCGAATTAATTCTGAATTAAATCAGAATTTTGATGGGCTTTGGGCTCGTTTCTCTTTTCTTTTCTTTAGCTATGGGCCTGCAAATAAATTAAATAATAATTAGAATTAAAGCAGAGTTTATTATATAATAAGTATGAGAATATGATAATAATTATGCAATATCAGCGACCAATCAACTAACGGATTTGGTTTGCCTTTACCAACTACCGTTTAGTTTGGGCTAGCCATGCTATTCCCTTCAGCATGATGAGTTGTCGAAGACTTATGTTAGAATTAAAAGTCAATATTTTTCTCTATCCTTAGCCGTCAGAGGCGTCGGATGTTCATAGAGAAACTAGAGAAGAGTAACAAGACTAAAACTAAAGTTTCGCACTTTGTTTCTTCTTCAATGTTTACATCATGCATCATGATGTAACCAGCGTTCGGTCGGCTCGACAATGATCAACCGTAATGTGATCCATTGAAGAAAGAAAGAAGCTTTTCTTTGGCGCTTTTTCAAACATCTTGGATCTGAAAATTTTGATCAGAGGTGTAATGTTAACCTAATCATAGGAAGAATCCTATCAAGGATAGTACTTCTTCAAGAATCTTCCGTTGATCGGCATCATGAGCGTGTTGCCATCTGGGGTTATAAGGCGGTATGCTCCATTTGAGTAGATTGACTCCACTACGAATGATTCTTCCCATTTGGGCTGGAATTTTACTTTGGTCCTATGCGTCATCACCATGGGTCTTCTGACAGTTAAGACAATGTCACCTTTCTTGAAAGTTTGCTTCTTGACTTTCTTGTTGAAAGCTCTGGTAATTTGAGCTTGCAGGCGTTTATCATCTAAAACTTCCAGCTCCTGGAGTCGCAGTCAGTGCTTCTTCTCATTTGTCATCTCCGTAGTTAAGGTAACGCTAGGGATGGGATCTGGATTTCTAGTGGAAGTACGACTTTATACCCGTATACCAAAGAAAATGGTGTAGCTTTCGTCAGGGTTCTTACCATTGTGCGATAAGCCATAAGCATTCACCTAACTTATCATCCCAGTCGCGTTGGCTCTTCGAGATGAATTTCTTTAGAAGCTTTCCAATAATCTTGTTGAAAGCTTATGCAAGGACATTAGCGGCTGGATAGTATGTCGTTGAAGACACTTTGGATTCTGAAGTTGTTGCAGAATCTCTGAAAGGCTTGGCTGACGAACTGAGGCCCATTATCATGGACAATTTGTCGTGGCACGCCAAAGCGATAGACCACGTGATGTTTAATGAACTTGATCACGTTAGAAGTCTTTACCTCCCTCAAGGGGATAGCTTCAACCTATTTGGAGAAGTAATCAGTTATGGTTAGGATAAACCGACGTCCTTTGGATGAAGGTGGGCTGATAGGACCAACCACATCCATTCTCCACAATTCAAATGGCTAGGAAGAGGTTATAGGGTGAAGATTCCTGGTGCCTGGTGGATGAAGTCACCATGCACCTGACAAGCGTAGCATCACTTAGCATAAGAGATGGCATCATGGATCATTTTTGGCCAATAATATCCCAGTCTTTGGAGTTGATCTCCATGTTTTGGACCAGGTTGGTGAGCTCCACATATGCCATTATGAGCCTCTTTGAGTATTTTCTATGCCTCTTTATGTGACAAGTAGCAGAAGAGGATGTCATCATGCGATCAGCAATACAGTGTTCTTATGATCGCATTGCTAGAATTTAGGGACTTTCCTTCTAATAGCAGCTGTCTCTTTAGGGTCTTCAGGCAGAATATTGTATAATGCATACTTGATGTACAGGAATCACCAATCTTTGAGCTCTGAACCTGTTAAAGTCTCTAGAGCTTCTTTGATTTGAGGCTCTCATGTTGGCTTTTTGTTGTCTTCAAAAGTGAATCTCGGACAGTACAAGTCAATGCTGTAGACGAGTACTTTCTCTGCCGCTCCGGCTTGAAGAGCCAAAGAAGTAGCGAGAGATGCCAGGGCATCTGCATGAGCATTTTGCTGGCAAGGTACATGGTCGATGTAGAACTTTCTGAACCTCTCTGCCATGTGGATAGTTACGTTATGATAGGGTACCAAGTATTCATATTTGACCTTGTACTCCCCGTGAAACTGGTTAACGATGAGCTTTGAGTCACCGTGTGCTTCGAGATTTTTAATGCTAATCTCATCGGCGATTTGCATCCTGATCAAGAGAGCATTGTATTCCACTACATTGTTGGAACATGACTCAGTTAATGAGAATGCACGAGGGATTACGTAGTTCTATAGGGAGACAAGTACTACCCCCACTCCTGCTATGATATTTCCTCGAGGACCCATTCTTGATGCACCGTCGAAGAAGAGTTGCCACACCTGTCCTTCTAAAGATGTCTGGGTCAAGCAAACTTCAATGATCTATCTGGGAGATCTTCATAAAGGTTGGTTATCCTTGGATCTGGATGCTCAATCAAGAAATCTGCCACCGCCTGTCCCTTCACAGCTTTTTGTGGCAGGAATTGCATCTCATATTGGAAGACCAATATGGCCTATTTTGCCAATTGATCATTTAGTGATGATGGCTTCGTCATAAGCAATCTAAAAGGATTGATTTTTGATATGACATGTATGGTTTGGCCCACCAAGTAGTGTCGCATCTTTTGGACGACAAATTCCAACGCTAAGCATTCTTTTTCGATCGGGTTGTATCGATGTTCAGCCCCAATCATTATTCTACTCAGGTAGTAGATTGTCTACTCGTGTCCATGATCATTATTCTAAGCTAACAAAGCTCATAAAGAATGATTCATAGCTCGAACATATATCAATAAAGGTTTTCCTGACACCAGAACTATAAGGACAGGTAGATGCGTGGGTACCGCTTGATTTCCTCGAACGCTTGTTGGCAAGCATCGTCCCAGATGAATGAAACACCCTTCTTCATCAACTTGGTGATGGGTTGGCATCGTCTTGAAAGATTTGAGATAAACCTCTAGATATATGCTAGAATCCCTTGCAATCCTCTGAGTTCTCTAAGATTCCTTAGAGGTTTTATCTCCTGGACAGCGCGGACTTTCTCTAGGTCGAGGTGGATTCCTTTGGATGTGACGACAAACCCTAGGAATTTACTGATGGCTACCCCCAAGAAGGATTTGGTGGGATTCATCTTCAATTGATGCACCCGCATAATATCGAATACTATCTTCAGATCTGCTATGTGATCGCCTTTGGCACAGCTTTTCATTTCAATGTCGTCAACGTAGCATTCCACTGCTTTGCGTATATGCTCGTGGAAATTGAATTCATAGCTCTTTGATATGTTGCCCCCTCATTCTTCAATCCAAAGGCATGATAGTATAGCAATATACCCCAATGGTGTCCTGAAAGATGTATGCTTCTCATCATCAGAGTACATTTTAATTTGATTGTACCAAAGACATCCATTCAAACCCACACGTGTTGTCTACCATGACTTTCGTCATTGGAAGTGAGAACTCATCTTTAGGACATGCCTGATTTAGATCACAAAAATCAATGCAAACCCAGATCTTTTCATTTTTCTTGGTAATGGGGACGATATTGGCTACCCAATCAGGGTGTTGTTCTTCCTTGATAATACCAGAGTCTATAAGCTTCTTGACTTTTGACTGGATCGCTTCCATAATATCCGAGTGGAATCGTCGTTGCTATTGTTTAATGGGCTTTGCCTCTGGATTGATGTTGAGGCGATGCATAACCACTTGAGGATCAAGCCCAGCCATATCCTCATAGTTCCAAGCGAAAACATCTATGTACTCTCATACAAGAGATATTAGATCCTCCTTCTCAGGGGTTGATAAGCTTTCACTTATTAAGATAGGCTTGGGATTAGCTTCATCTCCCAGATTAATCTGGGTAACCTTATCCTCTGTGGGTGGTTCGCGTTGCTCAAAGCGAATATCCTAGAGAGTATTTAGATATTTGATCCAAGGATCTGTATCCGACTGGATCATTTTTCCATCTCCATCTTCCGAGTGGCTTATTGAAACCATGTTTACCAAAAGGTCTTTGAAGATGTTACCGACACTGGCATCTGACTCCTACGATGACGTGCCTGACGAGTGGTTGTGATATAATGACTCTTCAGACTCAAAGGCCGACGGGATTGGAGTTGACACATAGCCCAACCTCCTGGGAGTTCGATGATAGTAATCAGGGGCTTTCCCTTTTGGAACGAAGGATCAAAGTAGTGTTCTCCTTTCTTTGCCGAAGTTCAAGCTAGGACCACTTGTTCGGTCATAGCCCATATTCTCCATCATTCTGAGTACATTTGGCTCGTAATGAGAGAACTGAGGAGGTTCAGTCTCACTTTCTGAGTCTTCATGAGTCATTGATTTGGACTTGACTCTTTCTAAAAGAATCAATTTTTGGCCTTTGCGTCTTGCTGGGACCTCAAAGAAAGATCCTTACGCATCATTGACGTATTGATATACTGTGAGAGATGACCTCACCGGCACATGCAATGATGTCAGGGCACCTATTGCCGACCAGGGGTCATCACCTACATCAGTACTAGTCTTAAATGCACAGAATCAGAAGCAAATAAAAAAGTAAGCCAAATTTAACTCTTCATTAACATACCACTCGCCTACATCATTGGCGGGGGTATTGACATCAAGCTTATTAATGCTCGTTACAAGTGGGTTCAGCTCCCAAAGACATTCTTCTTCTATCTCTGGCTCGACATCGGCTTCATTAACAGAGTCTATTTCCTCTGGCTGGGGATTCTTGTTTGTCTCCAGATAATCCTAGTACAGGAGGGAGTCTGTGAAGTAATTCTCTACCCCCATGAACGGATGCCTTTTAGCGATCAACGTTCGGACTTTCCATCTCTGTCAATATACTTCATGACTTGATGGAGAGTAGAGGGGATGATGGAGTTGCAATGAATCCACGGTCGTCCTAGCAGCAAATTATACGAAGTGTCGCTTCAATAGTGTAGCATGTCACCTCGGATCTTAGGTCCCCAATTTGACATTTGAGTTTAATTTTTCCCATTGAGGGTGTACCATTGGCGTTGAAATCATAAATGGTAGTTTGGGTGGCGCTCAATCGATGAGTGGGGATCCCAAGTGCTGCTTGGCCCGGCGGGGCATAATGCTCAACGCGGATCCTAGATCCACCTGAATGCGGCTTATTTCAGATGATCGTATATTCCTTTAACCTGCATGTCGTCTGGCGTGAAGGTTATGCAAGGAGCATGTTGAAAGGCGTGTAGACAGTCTTCTTCATCTTCTGCTTGTGGTTCAGCCAGAATCTGGGCCATGAAGACCTCAACATCAACTAAAGCTTCTCTCAGAGCTTCCCTTGTTGACTTTGATAATCTCGGGAGCTCGTAAAGGGTAATCCTGGCTGGGATGTTGGCCAGTTGAGCCAAGACATCGAAGTGGTAAGGTGCTAAAGATCCTTCCGCTTTCTCCTTCAAAAGGGCCTTGGAATACCGAAGCTCCTTTTGCTTCTCCACGGGTTGCTTCGTGGATTGCTTGGCTGACTCAGGAGTGGGTTTAGGCGGATTTGCCACCATTTTATTTCTTCAAGTACGATTGACCTGAGCAGGTCCCTGCTACGACCGGCGCATTTGGTTCTGCAACAAGGATGATTGTCTCCTCCTCTGAATCAGTTAGAGAAGTGATATCAGTTTTTGCTTCCTGGGAGAAAGCACACACCACATTGCAAGGTGAAGCTTTTGCTTTGCACCTAGACTTCCTGTTGGTAACAGTAGTCCATTGTTGGTCTTCCACAAGGTCGGGATGAACCGACATGATTTCTCCCTGAGGAGTAGGAACAGGTACGAGACCTTTCTCCTATTGGTGGTGTGAATCTATATTGAGTACCCTTAGTTCCCCTTTCGGGAAGGGCTTAGTTTCCCTTTTGGATGGGAACTACTCCAACCGGTGTTGGAGGCTGTATCCCGAACTGAAGAAATGACGTCATGTTAGCTGTCACTTTCTTCTACTCTGGGCGGAGCTTGAGCACCTCCGCATGAATCAAAGCTTGGAGGATATCTTTGAAGATATAACAGCTCTTGGTAGGGTGCCCTAGTATCATGTGGTATAAGCAGTAGTTGGGATTGTCGGTCTTGCCGACCTCCTCAGGATGTCTAGCTTTAGGAAACTTCAATCTGTTGCTCTTGCTGAGTAACTTGAACAATGAATTGACATGCTCATCCTTTAAGGAGTAATGTTTATTGTTGCGTGGCTGATTTGGAGAACTAACCCTCTAGTCGGCTGGAGTTTAGTGAAAAACTTTGTCTCTGTCACTAATGTGTCCTTCCAGAGAATTTGAGAAAGTATGCCTTACGATGAGAATACACCAGTTAGGAGACCATATGGTTAGGTTACGTTTCGTCCCTTTCGCCCTTAAGGACCTTGCCAAGAAATGGCTATACAGTTTAGCGATTGATTATGTCATGTCATGGGATGATTTCGTCAAGGTCTTCTTGAAAAAATTCTATGCCATCCATAAGACTACTTTCATTAGAAAAATATAACGTAGTTCAAGTAAGAACTTAATGAGCCATTTTGGAGCTACATTGAACGTTTCAAAGACCTCCTTGCCCAATGCCCTCATCATGGCGTAGTGAAGTAGTGACAATGCCAAATTTTTTACGACAGCTTAGACCACCAAACCAATACCCTCTTAAAAACTATGTGCCAAGGGGGTTCTTGCAAAAGGATGAAAATCAAGGGCGAAAACTATTTGAGGATCTATCTGAGAAAACTATCCCATGGGAACCTACTACGAAAAAGTCTAGGAATACAAACCCTAACTCTTCTAAAGGAGGTCTCTATTTCATTGAATCATGCATAGCTGCTGAGGCTAAAATTGCTAGCCTAGAAGACTGGAAGCTCTAGAAACAAATGAGCCATCTCTAGTAAGCCAAGTCAGCCCAAATCAGATCCAAACTCTGGGCAGTACTTACTCTCAAGCCATGAACCATGTATTTGAAGAGTGACCTGTGTTTCATGCCCAACAGATATTGCCCAAATACATGAACGCAGCCTACTAAAGGCCCTACAACAATTCTTATGCTCAAACGTACAATCTCAGCTGGAGAAATTATCCGAATTTCTCATGGAACCAAAATAAACATGACCACTCAAGATCAAAAAATTCAATCTCTTTCAAACTCCCAACTATCAACAAAATTTCTCCAACCAAGTTCCACACTCTTCATACCAAAATCCTACAACAGAAAAAAATTGACTGATTTGGAGAACAGTTTGAAAACTTTCATCAAGTCCCAAGCATCATTCACACAAAATATGGGGCAACTGTTAAGTAACCACACTCCAGTCATATCTAGGTTAGAGGTTCAAATGAGTCAGTTAGCTAGTTCACTAAGTGAAGGCCCAAAGTGACTTTGCCTAGTCAGCTGATGACGAACCCGAGAAACTCTAGCCAAGCTTATTTGGCTTAAAATGAACCATTGAATAAGTGTAATGTGGTTCATACATTGAGATCGGGGAAACAAGTTGATAATAGAGTGTCGTTGCCACCCAATCCAATCCAGCATAACATAATACAAGCATCCACTTCGTCTAGTTCCACTCCATCCAATTCTGACAAGCCTGAAAAGACAAGTCAGCCGAGCAGGTGCATAAGCCTATAGTACCATTCCCAATAGGCTTAAAAATCATAACAAGCAAAATGCACACATGGAAAAGATTCTTGAGATGTTTAATCACGTAAAAATTAATGTGCCACTTCTTGATGCTCTACAACAAGTGCTGTCATACGCAAAATTTCTTAAGGACATCTACACTAAGAAGTGAAAGACTAATATACTCAGAAAAGTCTTTTTAACCACTAACATCAATGAGCAGCTGTCGGATCCGATCCCTATCAAGTACAAGAATTTGAATTATCATACTATTTCTTGCACAATAGAACAAATCAAATCAAGATTAGTCATGCGCTCCTTGATTTGGGAGCAAGTATCAACTTGCTTCCCTTCTCAGTTTATCAGCAACTTGGGTTAGGTGAGCTTAGTTCAACCCGAGACACCATCCAATTTGTTGACTGGTCAGTTAAAATTTCAAAGGGGAAAATTACTAATGTCCTTATCTGGGTCAGAGAATTTATCTTCCTCGTTGATTTTATTGTTCTTGAGACACAACCTGTTTTCAACCCTAGGTCGTAAACTCCTATTATCTTAGGGCATCCGTTCCTTGCAACTTACAATGTAATAATCAATTATAGTAACAGATACATGAGGTTAACCTTTGGAGACATTACTAGAGAAGACAATGTCTTCAATCTAGGAAAGCAACCCTGTAATATACAGGATCAAATATTTGAGGCTCACCTCATTGAAAATTTGACAAGTATACATAGAGAGGAGTTGGAATTAGAAGCTGATTATGACTTCGAGTTAGAGTCCGAAGACTTTAACCTCGAGCAAATTGTCGAGTCTGCCGTGAATTGGGCATTAAGCCTAATTTCACCAAATCTGAAGCCAACAAACTTGACTCCTCATTCCATTGACACTTCCCATTCCTTAGAATTAAAAGTTTTGCCTAAGCATCTCAAATACGTCTATCTAGGCCAATAACAGACTCTTCTAGTCATAATTGCATCTCATCTGACGTCAGGAAAGAAGAGAACCTTATAACAGTTCTTAAAAACATAAGAAAGCCATTGGTTGGACAATGACTGGCATAACAGGATTGTGTCCAGTCATAGTTCAACATCACATTCATCTCAATGAAGGGGAGACACTGAAGAGAGACCCTGTATTGTATGTTATACCCTATAATGCAAGAGGCTATTCGTACTAAAATTCTAAAACTTCTAGATAATGGGATCATTTATCCCATTTTTGATAGCCAATGGGTCAGTCCTATCCACGCGGTTCCAAAGAAATCCAAGTTAATCGTAGTGAAAAATGAGAACTAAGAGTTGGTCCAAACCCGACTTCCCATAAAGATTTGGGTTGCATTGACTATAGGAAATTGAATGCTGCAACTCGTAGGGACCACTTTCCTCTTCCTTACATTGATCAAATGCTAGAACGTTTAGCTAGCCATGAGTATTACTGCTTTTTGGACGGTTACTCAGGGTACAATCAGATCCCAATAGCTCTAGAGGACCAAGAGAGAACAACATTTACATGTCCATTTGAGACTTTTATCTACCACCGAATGTCTTTTGGTTTGTACAATGCCCCCGTAATGTTTCAACATTGCATGTTGAGTCTATTTTCTGACATGATGGAATGATTCTTAGAGATTTTTATAGATGATTTCTCTATTTACAGAGATTCATTTGATCAATATCTTCACCATCTAGAACTTGTTCTCAAACATTGTGCTAAGAAAATTTTGACACTTAATTGGCAAAAATGCCACTTCATGGTGACACGTGAAATTGTCTTGGGACATCAAATCTCAAGAAAAGAAATTGAAGTGGATAGAGCCAAAATAAGTGTCATAGCAAAGATCCCAATGTCCAAATGCGTGAAGGATATTAGATCCTTCTTAGGACACGCCAGCTTCTACCGTAAGTTTAGCATGGACTTTAGCAAGATTATTAGACTCTTGACTAATCTTTAACGTATCTTTCACTTTTGACAAATAATACATAATTTTTTGGGAGAAGCTTCAGAAATAGCTGATTTCTGCACCAATTATTTCTGCCCCAGATTAGTCAAAGCCTTTTGAGATCATGTGTGACGCTTCAGATTTTGTCATAGGCGCTGTTTTAAGATAGCGTATTGATAACAAGCAGCATATAATCTAACTACTCAAGTAGGACTCTCAATGATGCACAATTAAACTACACTGCAACCGAGAAAGAATTCTTGGTGGTAGTGTTTGCATTAGAGAAATTTTGTCCCTACCTACTTTGGTCTAAAACCACAATTTTCACCGATCATTCTGTGCTGAGATACCTCATGATGAAGAAAGATGCCAAGGACAGATTAATTCATTGGATCTTTCTTCTTCAAGTATTTGATCTTGAGATTTGAGATAAGAAAAACGCAGAGATTATTGTTGCTGACAATCTCTCGTGTATCCAAACTATCCATGCAACAAATTCCCCATTAATGATGACAACAACTCTTAGTTGCTTTTAGGGAGCCTTTGTTAGCCGATATAATGAACTACATGTCACATCCAAACTTCATCTCATTGGTCAAAATAAGATGCATACCAGTTATTATATCAAGTATGGTATTTTTTTTGGGAGGAACCGTATCTTTTTAAGTACTGTTTCGATCAAATCATTTGGAGATGCATTCTCGATTAGGAAATTAAGAGTGTTCTATCCTTTTGTCACGAGGTTGCATGCGGTGGAAACTTTGGCCCCCGCAAGACTCTGCTACAAAGTAGGTTCTATTTGTCCACTTTGTTCAAAGATGCCAATGTATTCTGTAAGACATGCCCTAGATGTCAAATGATAGGTAGAATCTCGAAATGAAATATGATGCCCCTTAACTCAATTTTAGAAATAGAACTTTTTGACGTTTGGGGCATTGACTTTATGGGTTATTTTCCTAATTCATTTGGAAACCAATACATATTGGTTGTTGTGGACTATGGATCCAAGTTGGTAGAAGCCATTCCAAGCAAGACTAATGTCAATAAGGTTGCTGTCAAGTTCTTGAAGGAAAACATCTTCTCTCGCTTTGGAACCCTCGTGCTATCATCAGTGATAATGACACTCACTTCTACAATAGGTCTTTTGAAGCTCTTATGCGGAAGTATGTCATAACACATAAATTGTCCACACCTTATTATCTTCAAACCAGTAGGCAGGTAGAGGTCTTCAATAGACAAATTAAACTTATTTTGAAAACGATTATGATCCAAAACTGGAAAGATTAATCTAGCAAACTAGTAGACGACTTATTGGCTTGGACTACTTTCAAAATGATTCTAGAGATGTCTCCATATAGGTTAGTGTCATGCCCCGCTTTCCAAAATATGGAATACGGGTACGTGATGATGGCCAGCAGATACTCATGAAGAGGGAAATCTCTCCCGTGAATACCTTACGCTGTAGTAAAGGAACCAAATTCTCACAGACATATTCAAAAGACAACCAGAAGTTTCAATTTCATATAAAAGACATACATCTACAATAGTCTTTGTCTGGATAAAAGATTTGAAACATACAAAGCAGAAATAAAATAAGATATAATTTTGGTATCGGGACATTATAAGAAGACAAAATACCAAAATACATAAGACAAGAAACGTCAGACTCATGCCTGGTAGTCTTCCTGGGTTTCTTTGAGCAGTGGCTTGTCAGTCTCCTCAGGCTCTAATGCTAAAAAATCAGGTGAAATAAGGTCATGGATGTATACTACGACAGGTATATAATAAGCATGAAGCACCCTGGATGAGTAATGTCATATATCATAATCCTCAGGTCTCAAGATCACAAGATCACAAGTTAAAAATAACATGGCAAGTCCACGAACATTATGTAGTCAAGATTATCCATGTCACAAATGATAATTCTAAGTCTAGCATATTTTATTACCCTGACTAAGCAGCTATCCTATGCCCCATCTCATAGGACAACTACATATCAAACAAGTGATGCGTTAGTGGATCCTGATAGTAGGGAGAAATAGTTCACTGTATTCAGGTTTCATGTAACATGTAATAACAGGAGCGCGCATAAAAACAAGATTACGTGTCGCATTCAAACCCACAAGGGTCGCCCTTCTAAGCACACCTCTCTGGATTTCCCCTGCTACAGTCTCCCCCAGTAACCCCGACTTGGTTAGTTTTATTAATTAATATAAGTGCAAGATAATGTGTGACTAAGCGTGACAGGATTAGAGTTCAGTATTAAAACTATCAGTGTCAAATAGTGATTACAATACATATCAAAATTTTGGAAAAATAGAAAATGGTGACAACATCGAGTGACAAATGAATAATAGTATAAGTGATGCCAGTGTATTAGGATGTAGACATAATCATAAAATAGCAATGATGATATAGGATGATGTCAACTCACTTGTACAATATTTACTAATTCATGGTTAAACTTGAATGGTCACTTATGTATCAAACATCCTATACAAGCATGTCTTACGATACACATGATTAGGAAAAGGTATGAAAATTGAGATTTTCAAAGGAATTTTATAAGTTAACAAAAGAACACAGAAGAGAGAGAGTATGTGTACTTGCCTGATGTCACTGGAATCTGAATTCTCGTAATTGCACCCGGCTCTGGGTAAAATTCGCGGCCTAAATATTGCGTGAATTAATTAGAGACTTGACATGTTATTTATTCAGTGATAAGTTTAGTGATAATGTAAAATTTACTAATTATTATAATTTTGGTTGGTTAATATTTTCAAATAATTCAGAATTTATAGCAACTATTTAAAAACATAGTTTCATAATAAAATACATGCACAAACTAATAAATTGATGTATAATATTTACATATTACTGAATTATAAATTTTATATTTTTTTGTGATATTTAGAAATTTATTGGCCATTTTTACATAAATTATCATTAAATAATAATTACAAAGAATATTTAATATCATGTTATTCTAAGTAATATTACACTCAAAATAGTTTTAAAGTAAAAAGAATTTGGTCCTCGAAATTCAAAAGTAAACAAGGAGAAGAGTATTCTAAGCTATAAGATGATGGATATATAATTAGAAATGGGATAAGTTACCTGAGAAGGGATGAGGATATTTAGCCATGTGATTGGAGCAAAACCTGGACATAAAAATAAAGAATTTCAGATTTAGAATAAAGATGTGCAAGTGCTCAATTCTTTTTTTTTTTGGAGAATGTAAATTTTATATTTTCAAAATATATGTACAAAGAGCCTTGCAGCATCACAATCAAGTGCTACAGCAAAAACCTACCCTATGATGCCAACATCAGGCTTACACCAAACGTCCAACCCCATCCCCCCCACAACCAACAGTGGAAAAACCCAGGCCCAGGAATCTGGTAGAACTGTGCTGCCAATTCTGGCAGCACAGCTCTGCCAGACCCAGTTCTGGCAGACCAAGCGCTGCTGTTCTGGGCAGAACAGCAGCAAGTGCTGCTGTTCTGGGTAGAACTGCGCAGCCAGAACTAGTTCTGGCTGCTGTTCAGGCACAGAACAGCAGCCAGAACATCAGTTCTGGCTGGCCCTGCAGGATGGGAGTGCATGCTCCGCAGAGCACAAGCAGAACCCCCTCCAGGCAAGCATGAGAAACTGCATATCTGCTCCCTATAATACAATGAGCAATCCAAAATTATATCCACATAATGAGAACTGTCAGAATAGGGGCTATAGATCCACACCATTCTGTGGACACAAAGAATAGAGAGTCCTATACACATGTAGTTTGATCGTGAAGACGATCCCCTCCACCTCCATTGCATGTCCCTCAAAAATCCGCCGATTGCGGGCATTCCAAATCTGATAGACCGTACAAGCCAGGGCCGTGCACCTAGCCTTAGCATTGAGACCCGACCCCCTGGACTCCTTTTTGATCCACTTCAGCGCACTGTTAATGGTCGACATCGCCCTAGAGATATTCAACCATGCCTTAATGTGTGTCCAAATCAACATAGAGAAGTCAGAAGCAAAGAACAAATGTGCTGCAGATTCCTTGTTACCCTCACATAGGACACAGTGCTCCTCCGTCTGAAGAAACGAGAGTCTATCCTTTGTGGGCAATCTCTGTCTCGCTGCCAGCCATAAGGTGACCGCATGCTTTGGCGCAACACAAGAGTTCCATACCGTCCCCGGCCAAAGAAGCTTGGGTCCCTTCTTTCGAAAGTACTCATACCCCAGCGAGATAATCATCCGCTCACCTTCGGCCCAAGAGGAAAGCCTCAATTTCGCCGCTTCAATGGAGCCTTCTAACCGGGTCATACAATCTCGGATTGCAATAAGCCTCTTGATCAAAGGCGAGTCGTCTCTAACACAGTTCCACACCCAAGGCGAGCCATCCCCTCTAAGATATATATGATGCACCCATCTCACCCACAGAGAATCCTTTTTCATGTGAATGTTCCAAAAGCACTATAGCAAGTGGCTATGCGGGTCGTGATCCACAAGGAGGGTTTTGCGATAGAAGCGTTTACGTTTTTGTATTGAAATCTTTATGGAAACCAAACGAGAGTTCTTCTTTATTTTTTAAAGTTATGAAAATTGAAAAAGAATTATGTTAAAGTTAGAAAGAAAATGAGAGATGAAGAAGGTGGAAAAAATTAGAAAACGGCGAAAGCGACTATGTACAATTGATTATTTACAAGGAAGTGAAAAGGAGTGGTGTTGGTGATTTAATTTACAGAAATGAAAGAAAAGAAAGAAGAGGAAGAAATACTTACCTGATTGATTGATGACTTACTTGAAAAAACTTTGCATGTTCTACCTTTACTTAGGAGGCGTTCAACGCATAGATCATAGGCCCGAGCCCAATCCCAGTTTGCATTATATCATCAAGTCTCGCACAAGCATGAAGTGATACGACTTGAGGAGGAGAACGTCTTCATGAACTATCGTTGGCACTCACATAACATCGTTATACTTGTGCTTTGGAATTCACTTATAAGCTCAACAAAAACAAACGAGGTAAAGTAGAAGAGGAAGACGAAAACAAAAGAAAATGAAAGTAAAGAAGAACATAAAAATGTTACCTTTTATTACTTGAAACGATGGAAGAAAGGAGGAGGGTACATCGGTGTCACTCTCAACATATTCCTCTCTCTCTTACTTACATGAATCATCATCTAACCTAAGCTTACATACAAGTTACATAAAAAGAAAAGAAAAGCCTAAACTAAGAAATGGAAAACTTGGCTAAATCCTATCTCTGCATCGTCGTCCCTTTTCAGCACAAAGAATGGCCTTTTATAGGCAAAAAACCCGGTGTGCAGGATCCCGAGGAGATCAGAGGAGCAAATGCTCCCCCTAACTCCCCAACCTTGCCGCGAAAACGCAGCTTGGGCCGCGTTTCTGCGGCCAGGGTGTGGCCACCTGGCCAGGTGGCCACACCCTGTTGGTGGGTTGCCCTGCTTTCGCCCTCTGACTTTATCTGGAGTTGGTTTTTCAGTTTGAGTCTCAGATTCTGACGAAATTGCCTTATATTCTTGGCTTTAACCGATCGATTCTGAGAGGATTCTTCTCAACCGGTTTTCAACCTCTTGATTTTGCCCTGATTTACTGAGTGCGAATTAATTCTGATTTAATTCAGATTTTGGTGGGCTTTTGGGCTCATTTCTCTTCATCTCCTTAAGGAATGGGCCTGCAAATAGATTAAACAATTAATTAGGACAATGCAGCTTTTATTCTATATTAAGTATGGAAATATTATATTACATATGCAACTTTAGCGACCAATCACACCCCCATACCTATCTTTTGCTCGTCCTCGAGCAAAACAACTAAACTACACTAAGGATTATTAGACCACTTCCGCAGGTAACGCGATTGTACTTAGCATGTGCAACAAGCCGTTAAACCTCTAGGTTTCCCCTAGAGGACGAGTTTTGTCTCGTGAAGGTTTTCAGCGGATTGCACCCACAAAATTCATAAAGAAAGAGAAATAAAGAGTTAGTATTTTCGAAAAGCATTTTGAAAGAGAAAAAATATTTGAAATATAATTGTAAGATCTAAGCAATTTATAAGTTATAGGAAAACTAAATTTTTCATTCCTAAACTTAGTCTCTATTTAAAATTTGTTATCAATCAAAATAAGGAGTTAATTGTACTTCTCATCTTGTCTATCACTTTGCCCTAAGTCATATGCACCTTGTGACTGTGAAAATTTTGACTCAGGGTTCATTAACTCTAACTCTTATGCCTTATTTATATATATATATATATATATATATATATATATATATATATATATATATATTGTGAATTCTTAGTTCTATTAGGCTTTCTAATCTGCCCATGTAACGAGCCTTTAATCGATGACTCCCAAACCAGACGGTCTTAGGGCACCGGGTGAGAAAACACCCCAAGGACTTAAGAACTCGAGCAAACAAGGCCACAAAACTAAGAATTTTATTATATGGACCTCCTTTAGGCATGAATACTTATGGTTTATTAGGCACAAATACCCAGCTTAATCAAAGGATTTTTTTTGTCAAACTTATCTAATCATCTTTCGCGTAAATACTAAGACTTGCTTAGGCTAAAGCACCTAGCTAATCAATAATTAGATTTGCTTATTTCTTTCTTTTTCTTTTTATATATATATATTTTTATAAGGCGTAAGAATCTTTGTTTTGAACCCAAAGTGTGTAAGTGTATGAGGTGTGCATACTTCATCAAGGTCAAGATCAAGACTAAATTACTTTGACAAATTATCTTCCTAACCCTAAAAATCAAACAAATAATCTTATTTTGACCAAGTATAAGAAATCCTAATTTAGATTTTCCTATTCCTTAAAATTAACTTAATTTCTTACAAAAAATATGTCAAAATATTATTTCTATTTTCAAAAAGTTTTTAATAAAAAGAAAACCTAAGTTATGTTAGACCCTCCCCACACCTATCTCATGCATTGTCCTCAATGTATGAATTAATCCATAGATGCATGAAAAAGAAGAAAGGGAAGGAAAGTGTTACCTTAAGGTGGTGGTTCCGGTGGTGGTCTGATTGGTCGACGAAACGCGGCCCAATCGACTTTTCGTGGGATTCGGAGGAACCCACCAAAAATATCTTTAATATAACCCATTAAAAAGATAAATCCATGAAGAATTTTTATTAAAAATTTAACCCCATCTAATTTCCAAATTCCATAACTAATTTCGGAGTCAAATTTGTCAACCACCTCGTCCCAGAATGGAATATGAAAAGATAGAATGATTGACTTGGACTCAGGAAGTACAGGAACTAATACTGACTTAGGAAAGTGACTTAAGTCAAGTAAAGGTTCAGGAGTCGAGATTGGTTCAAGAAGCGGGTCCAAGTCAAGAAGTTGAAACTCAAGTCCACATGATTTTCTAACAATAGGATGTGACTTAATATTGGTGATTCAAGTTCAAGAATGATAGGTGGGGGAATCAAAACTGACTTAAAATATTACTCAAGTTTGGTAACAAAACAGGAGTCAATATTGATTCAGAAAGGTGAACTGGATCATAGATTTGAGAATCTAGGTCACATATCTCATTGAGTTCAATATCATAAAAATGAGTACTTGCTAATTTGTCAATAAGATCTTTAGAAGTGTATAATTGGTCAAGTTCAATATGATCCTCAAAGATGGGTGATTCAATTTCATTATGAATTGGTACAGGATCCAATGTGACTCCGGGAAAAAAATTGAAGTCAGGTGAAGATACCGGAGTCATTATTGAATCAGGAAGAAGAATTGAATCACTAAGTTGGGGTTCAAGATCATATTCATTCTTAAGTTCTATTTTAGGAAAGGAATAACTTGCCAAACTGTCAATATCTTTTTCAAAATTTGGAGTTTGGGCAAGTTCAAATGGTTGTTCTGAAATAGAATCTTGATTTCCAAACCAACATGACTCTTCAGCTCTAACAGAATGGTAAGTGACATCAGAACGGTGGGAACGTAGAGATTCGACCATCATATCTATGTCACGATTACGAGCGTTTTGAGCCTGAGTCATGGCTTCAAGCATCTTTTCAAAGTTGATAGGCTCATTGTTTTGATGGAAAGATGAAGTATTGTCTTGGAATTGGTGGTGAAATTATGAGTCCATCAGATTTTGGGATTTGTGTTTGGACTCACGCATACTCATTTCTAAAATTGATAGTTTCCTATTTTGGACTGGTGGAACTGAGTATGAATCTTGAAAATATGGTGGACTAGGTGGAGAAGGAGGACAAGTTGGTTGAAAATTATGCTCAGGGGAGGTGAATCCCCACTGACTCGGTGAAGAGATGAAATCATTATTGAAATTATAGTTATTAGATTGGGGGCATGGGTTATATTGATTCAGATAAGACCAATCCAGCACACTAAGTTGGTTAAAGTCATGATATGTCGGGTTGGTAATATCCGAAAATGAACTCGGCGTGTAATATGGATTATTATTGAATTTGGAAAAATTATTATTATAAGCCATATCACACAATGGAATACAAACAAAAAGAAAGAAAAAACAAGCAAAGAAGCAAACAAATAAAAGGAAAAAATTCTAACTAGGTTAGGGTAGACCTATGACCTAGACGACTCCTAACTGATTAGACTGTCCACGAGAGGTTTAATGCAGACTTTGACCCCAAGCTAATCAGCCAGGTAAGGGCAAGATTGGTGGGAGATTTTCCGTCTAAGACGTTCCTTAATTAAATAACCACCAACCTTCGGGCTTTCGGCCCTCAATCCCTTTCCTAGACACTGATTTGGCAGGAGTCAAATTCCAACACCTTTCCCCCGTAGAATAATCTCCTAATTGAGTCCGAGATGTCCCTAGGGCCAACGTCTACTCATTTTTAGTTAGGCTTGGGTTAGTGAGTGCTTGGAATTTGATTTTTGGGCTAAGGAAGGGTGATTAAATCCCCACCTTATCTTGTTAATGGGTGGTGCCCTTAAAATAAATTTGTGCAAGTGTACAAGATAAATAAGATTCACTCAAAGTGATATAAATCAACCAAGAAGTGAGTCCTATGCTAAATGCAATGCATTTGTACCTTGCTCCAACACACTTCAACAGTAAAAATAAATGAATTGAAAAGACACGTGCCTAAAATGCAAACGTCTAATCAATTTTTTATCTTTTAAACAAATGTTTTACTGTTGATTATTAGCAGGCTTATGTGATGGCATATAAGAAAAAGTAAAGTTGCAGAAAACTACAATTTGCAAAGCAAGCAGCCCTACAAAAGAACGTTAGTAGTCCACTCCTTTTTACTGCGGATCCGCGGCTTTGGCCGCGAAAACGCGGCAAAGCAGAGGGCACTTGGTCTCTGCTTTCTAGAGCAGAGGCCCAAGGCCACTTATATGTTACTTCAACTTTAATTTCCTGTTTTACTTGCCTTTAACCTGCAACAGAGAAGAAAATTCATTTAGTTCTAAAAAATATTCAAAAAATTCAGATTTTAATAAAAACGTTACCCTCCCCGGCAACGGCGCCAAAATTTGATTGGAGCAAAACCTGCACATAAAAATAAAGAATTTCAGATTTAGAATGAAGATGTGCAAGTGCTCAATTCTTACCGCTATAGCAAGTGGCTATGCGGGTCGTGATCCACAAGGAGGGTTTTGCGATAGAAGCGGTTTACGTTTTGTATTGAAATCTTTATGAAAACCAAACGAGAGTTCTTCTTTGTTTTTTAAAGTTATGAAAATTGAAAAAGAATTATGTTAAAGTTAGAAAGAAAATGAGAGATGAAGAAGGTGGAAAAATCAGAAAACGGCGAAAGCGACTACGTACAATTGATTATTTACAAGGAAGTGAAAAGGAGTGGTGTTGGTGATTTAATTTACAGAAATGAAAGAAAAGAAAGAAGAGGAAGAAATACTTACCTAGATTGATTGATGACTTACCTGAAAAACCTTTGCATGTTCTACCTTTGCTTAGGAGTCGCTCAACGCATAGATCATAGGCCCGAGCCCAGTCCCCGTTCGCATTATATCATCAAGTCTCGCACAAGCATGAAGTGATACGACTTGAGGAGGAGAACGTCTTCATGAACTATCGTTGGCACTTACATAACATCGTCATACTTGTGCTTTGGAATTCACTTGTAAACTCAACAAAAACAAACGAGGTAAAGTAGAAGAGGAAGACGAAAACAAAAGAAAATGAAAGTAAAGAAAAACATAAAAATGTTACCTTTTATTGCTTGAAACGATGGAAGAAAGGAGGAGGGTACATCGGTGTCACTCTCAACATATTCCTCTCTCTCTTACTTACATGAATCATCATCTAACCTAAGCTTACATACAAGTTACATAAAAAAAAAGAAAAGCCTAAACTAAGAAATGGAAAACTTGGCTAAATCCTATCTCTGCATCGTCGTCCCTTTTCAGCACAAAGAATGGCCTTTTATAGGCAAAAAACCCAGTATGCAGGATCCCGGGGAGATCGGGGGAGCAAACGCTCCCCTAAATCCCCAACCTTGCCGCGAAAACGCGGCTTGGGCCGCGTTTTCGCGGCCAGGGTGTGGCCAGGTGGCCACACCGTGTTGGTGGGTTGCCCTGGTTTCGCCCTCTGACTTTATCTGGAGTTGGTTTTTTAGTTTGAGTCCCGGATTCTGACGAAATGGCCTTGGATTCTTGGCTTTAACTGATCGATTCTGAGAGGATTCTTCTCAACCTGTTTTCAACCTCTTGATTTTGCCCTGATTTACTGAGTGCGAATTAATTCTGATTTAATTCAGAATTTGGTGGGCTTTTGGGCTCATTTCTCTTCATCTCCTTAAGGAATGGGCCTACAAATAAATTAAATAATTAATTAGGACAATGCAGCTTTTATTCTATAATAAGTATGGAAATATGATATTACATATGCAACTTTAGCGACCAATCACAATGATCTCATCTTCCCGTTCCTAGGTGGAATTCCCAGGAGAGTTTGGATCCCAAGATACCAGTACTAGGGGAATGATCTTGTTCTTCAGAATCTTTTCCTTCTTGTCGATGATGCGGATTGGCTGAGCCTCATAGGATAGATTGCAATTTAGTCTCGGTTCTGAATAGTCCAGAATATGTTGGTCATTCCTGATGTACTTTCTTAATTGAGAGATGTGGAATACATCATGAACACCATCTAGTGCTGGAGGTAAGGCTACTCGGTATTACTTCTTCGACTCGCTCTATGATGTCAAAAGGTCCAATGTAGCTAGGACTCAGCTTCCCACTGCAGCCGAACCTAATGACCCCTCGAGTTGGTGAGATCTTAAGAAATACATGGTCACATACTGCAAACTCTAAGGGTCTTCTCTTGGCATCAACCCACTTCTTCTGACGATCTTGAGCGGCTTTCATAAGTTTACTGACCTTGGCCACCTTCTCTACTATTTGCAAAATCAGATCTGGGCAGAGCAGCTTCCTTTCGTCAATGTCATCTCAGCACACAGGAGATGTGCACTTTCTCCTATAGAGTGCCTCATATGGAGCCATCTGGATACTAGCTAGATAGTTGTTGTTGTAGAAGAACTCCACCAAATGCAAATGGTCATCCCATGATCCCTTAAAGTCCAGTATACAGGCTCTAAGCATATCTTCTAGAATTTGGATGGTTCTTTTTGATTGGCCATCAGTCTGAGGAGATAATGTCGTGCAGAAATTTAACTTGCTGCCTAAGCTTCTCTGAAGACTATCCCAGAAATGTGACATAAATTTAGTGTCTCTATCTGAGACAATACTAACAGAGACTCCATGCAGTCTGACTATTTCCAGCATGTACTTCTCTGCCATTGCTTCTGTGGATTGTCTGACTCTGAAAGGTATAAAGTGAGTACTCTTAGTGAGTTGGTCCACGATCACCCATATAACATTGTTCCCTCTTGGACTCCTAGGTAGGCCTATAACAAAGTCCATGGTGATATTCTCCCACTTCCATTCGGGAATAAGGAGTGGTTGTAGCAGCCCGGCTGTCCTCTGGTCTTCCACCTTGACTTGTTGTCATATAAGGCAATGGGCTACGAATCGAGTTATCTCTCTCTTCATCCCATACCACCAAAAGTGTTGCTTGAGGTCTCCGTACATTTTAGTACCCCCGGGTGTATCGAATAAGGGGAACTATGGGCTTTAAAGAGAAACTCCCTTCGAACTTCCCTTGATGGTACACAGAGTCTGCTTCCGAACTGAAGCGAACCATCAGCATGGATGACTATATATCCTGCCTTAGTCTGACTTTCACTTCTTCTCTGATCTTCTGCAACTTAGGGTCTTCCTTTAGAACCTCCTTGATCTTCTCGATCAGAGATGGTTGAGTCACCAAGGTCATGAGTCTTCCAATATCCCCAGGTAAAATGATCTCCATGTCTAGCCTAATAATCTCTCCCTTCATCTCCTTCAGCTGAGTCATCATCATGAAAGACATCTTCCTACTGAGAGCATCAGGAACTAAATTCACCTTCCCGGGGTGGTATTGCAGATCTAGATCATAGTCTATCATGAGCTCTAGCCATCTCCTCTGGCACATGTTGAGCTCCTTTTGGGTAAAAATGTACTTGAGACTCTTATGATCTGTGAATCTCCACACGCTCCCTGAGAAGATAGTGTCTCCACACCTTAAAGGCGAAGATGACCGCCGCTAGTTCCAGATCATGGGTTGGGTTATTCCACTCAGGGGGCTTCAGTTGTCTTGAGGTGAATGATATCACTCTACCTCATTGCATCAACACACAACCCAGGCCGCGTCCAGAAGAATTACTATGTATCACCATCCCCCCAGATCCATCTGAAATTGCTAGAACTGGTGCTGTCATCAATTGATCCTTCAGTTCCTCAAATGCTAAGTGGCATTTCTCAGTCCATCGATATTCTCTTCCCTTCTAGTGAGATTGGTTAGAGGCTCGGCGATCCTGGAGAAATTTTAGACAAACCGATGATAGTAGCCAGCCAGTCCAAGAAAACTTTTCACTTCCAGGATAGACTTAGGGATTGGCCAATCTCTGACAGCTTCTACTTTGGCTGGATCCATCGCGATGCCATCCCCAAATATGATGTGACCGACAAATGATACATGTTCTAGCCAAAAAGAGCATTTACTAAGCTTTGCATATAACTTCTCTTGTCTTAGAGTTTGTAGGACAATCCTAAAGTACTCAGCGTGCTCCTCTTTGGTCTTAGAATAGATGAGGATATCATCAATGAAGACCATGACAAATTGATCTAAGTATGGAGTAGCGACGTGATTCATCAAGTCCATGAATACCGCAGGAGCATTGGTGACTCCGAATGGCAAAACAAGGAACTCGAAATGTCCGTATCGCGTCCGAAAAGCAATCTTAGATACATCATTAGATTTCACCCGCACTTGGTGATAACCAAAACGGAGCTCTAGCTTAGAGAATATTGTGGCCTCCCCAGTTGATCGAAGAAATCATCAATCTGGGGTAAAGGATACTTATTCTTGACTGTGACGTGGTTCAGCTCCTAGTAATCAATGCGTCGCTGGCTACCATCCTTCTTCTTGACTAAAAGGACCGGAGCGCCCCAGGGTGAAGCACTCGGTCTGATTAACCCTTATCGAGCAATTCTTGAATCTGCTTCTTTACTTTTTCTAGTTCTATCGAAGCCATACGATATGGCGCCTTGGAAATAGGGGTTGTTCCAGGCAAGACTTCGATACTAAATTCAATTTCTCGAACAGGGGTAGTCCAGGGAGATCCTTAGGAAAGATGTAAGAAATTCACATACTACCCAAGGCATATTAACCCGCTCCTTAAAGTCCAAGGACTCGAGCACCCCCTTCAATTGCCTCTTCTTGAATTGAGCTTACTCCAGAGTTACATCCCTAGTATGGAATTCAAACTCTGGATGACTGGGGACTCAAAAAGTAACTTTCTTCTTTCTACAGTCAATGAGAGCATAAGAAGTGCCCAACCAGTCCATTCCTAAGACAACATCAAACCCAGAGTCATTTATGACTATCAGGTCGGCTAGAAACTCTCTCCCACATATCATTATAGGGGACTTCCTACATTCCTTACAACAGACAACTATCCCGCCTCCTATGGCTATGTTTCAGGGATTAACTATATCATCACAAGAAATGTGGTGCCAAACAATAAAGTTTGCAGAAATAAAAGAATGGGTAGCCCTGGAATCGAAGAGAACATGTACATGAATAGATTGTACTAAGATGGTACCTGCAACGACTCCATCAGCCACTTCAGCTTCCTCTAAAGTTAGATTGTAGGCCTAACCCTGCCTCTTCATTGGTCAGCCTTTTTGAGGTGTCTTTCCCTTGGTTCTAAGGAACATCTCCTATTGGGTTGGAAAGTGCAACTCGGGGCTGTGCGCGGGTTAGGGCCTGCCGCGATATGGGTCCTCTGGATATGAAATTGTTGGCCTTGGGACAGTCACAGAGCTGATGATTACTAGCCCCGCAGGCCAGGCACTTGCGATTTGCCCGTCTATAGTCCTTCAGAGCATGACTAGGCAGATGACAGAAGGTGCAGACCAACTCCTTCCGAGCTACTAGGGAGCAGGTGCTGGAACTAGGGCAGGCTTCTTGGGTGGTGGGGGCCTGACACCGGATCTACCAGGAATATGGGTCATTGGTCATTTCTGGGAGAGCCCTAGCAGTCACCTCCTTTGCTATAAGATCTGCTCCTGAGTCCTTGCTGTCTCCAAAACTTGGGCGTAGGTGTTAAGCGAGAGTATAGCAATATGGCTCTGAATGTTGATATCCAACCCTTGAAGAAACCTCCTAGCACGGTCTCCTTCTTGTGCCACCATGTATGGCGCAAAAAGACTTAGTCTGGTAAATTCTGCGGCATATTGATCCACGGTACGTCCCCCTTGATTCAAGTTGATGAACCGTCTCTCTATCTCCGCTTTGGTAGTCATAGAAAAGAACTTTACCAAGAAACTCTTGCTGAATGTCTTCCAGCTGATGGGTGAAGTCATCCATTCCATCTCAGCGGTCCGCCAGATATGAATGATATCAGTAAGTTGGATGCTCACTACGTCAACCCGATCTTTCTTAATAATTTTTACGACATCAGCAGTTGCTCCGTCATGATTAGCCACTGTTCCGCCTCTAGTGGTGTCTGTTGGAACTTAGATTTTGATGATAATATTTGTGATGCAGATGCATTGGAGCTCTATCTCAAAAGCTAATGCTGAGTTCTAATTTCTCAAGACTACTCAAGGATATTGGTATTTTTGTGTATTTTTTATAGAATGTTAAAAGCCTTGATCATACACACATATAGTCTTGTAGCCGACCTATACCCAAGTCTAGTCAACTAATATATCCTCTAGTTGACTTCCTCCTTTCTGTAGTCGACTAAGTCTTTTCCACAGAAACATATCAACTCTCTGCTTGTTGACTGTAAGCAATATTAGTCGACTAATTCCGGTTGTAGTCGACTAACCCTTTTTGCTGGTCGACTAATTATAGTTTTCAGAGACTTGTTATTCTTTGTTAGTCTTGATATAGTCCACTTGACCTCTTGACTAGTCGACTAACCCAGGCAAAACTTGTTCTATTAGTCGACCAATCTCCTATCCTAATCGGCTATAGACAATTTCTGACTGTTAAATAGTTATTGATTTTTTGGTGTTTATCCAATATTCTGATATTCAAATTTGAGTTGATAACTTCCCTAACTGACCATAGATTTCACCTATAAATAGGGATATTGTCCTAGGATATTTAACACCAAGTCAAAACATTAGTTTATTGTCCAAACTCTGTTGAAAATTTCTGTTTTTTAGAAAACTAGTTTCTACTTTCATTTTTTCACTCAATTCCAATTCCATTGTGAAGAATTCTGAGAGTCCACATATAAGAAACCTTATTCACGATCACATACAAGATTCAAGGCTTATAGGATATTTTGTAATCATTCAAAGAGAAGAGTTGAATAAGAGTATCTTCTTGGTGTAAAGAAGAGGTGTACAAAGAGTTGTTGTCTTCTTGGTGTAGAGAAGAGTTCTAAGGATTTGGCAAAAGTTGTTTTGTCAAGTGGTGTACAAGGAGTTGATTTTGGGTGTACAAAATCAGGATAAGAAAAATCTCAAGCGGGTTGCTTAGGGACTGGACGTAGGTCACGAGGACCGAGGCAGGATAAAATCTCTTGTGTTTGCATTTGTATATTTTTGAGATTTATTTTCTTTCTTACAAGTATTTTATTTAACGCTATTCTTCTTTATTTTAGTGCTTGTGATGACATTGTTTTTAGATCCTACATTTGGTATCAGAGCCCTGCATACCCGGTCAACACCCTACATACAAGGATGGCAACGAAGTTTCCTTCATCACAATTCAAAGAAGGACATTCTACACAATATCCACCATTATTTGATGGATCAAACTACAACTACTGAAAGTGTAGAATGTAGATCTACTTACAATCACTCAACTATGAACTCTGGAACATAGTAGAATCACCGTACACCAATCTGACCACCAAATACAGTGCATGGAGTGAAGAATAAAAGAAGTCTGCAAACCTTGATGCCAAAGCAATGAATACGCTTTTCTGTGCCTTGAATAAAGAAGAATTCAATCGCGTGTCAACAGCCAGATCTGCAAGTCAAATATGGCAGATTCTACAGGTAACCCATGAAGGTACTGATAAAGTTAAAGAATCTAAAATTTTTGTTCTTGTTCACAGGTTTGAACTCTTCAAAATAAAGAAGAACGAAACCATAGCAGAAATTGTTACAAGGCTTACTCATATTACAAATTCCTTAGCATCCCTTGGAAAGTAATACACTCAAGTTGAAAAAGTCAGAAAGATTCTTCATGTACTCACATCAGATTGAAAGAAGAAAACTACTGCAACAGAAGAAGCAAATGATCTCTCAACTATGTCATTAGAAAACCTTATTGGTAATTTAATAGCATATGAAGTGCAACTTGAAGATAGGTAGAATGATGAACAACAACTTCAATCCTAGAAGAAAGTACTTTCCTTCCATACATCCTCGGATATGGACAATTCAGATGACGATAAAGAGGAGATGGCAATGCTCTCAAGAAAATTTAGAAATTTTTTGAAGCAAGGTAAGTTTAATCCTACATGTTTTAATTGTAATAAAACAGGTCATATGAAGAAGGATTGCCCATTGCTCAAAAACAAAGGGAAATCCAAGTTCAACAAGTTCAGCAAAAAGAAGAAAGATTATCAGGCATCATAGGAGAATAGTGATTCATCTTCCTCTGACTAAGAAGAAGCCACTGAAACTGCAAATGTTTACTTTATGGCTCAAGAAGAAGATGAAGTACAATATACTGAATTATTAAATGTATTTCATAAACTATATAATGATCTTAAGAATAAAAAGATTAAAAAAAATTTTAACAAAGGAAAATGAAAGACTTAACAAAGAAAATTCTGTTTATATTTCTCAAATTTCTTCTGTAAATTCTCAAAAGGATAACTTTGAAAAAGTTATATTATCTTTAGAAAAGGATAATGAGAATTTCTTAAAAGAGAATACTTTACTTCAAAAAGAAACCATTTCTTTAAGTTCTAGAATTTCTATTTTAGATAAAGAAATGATCAGTTTCAAAATTAAGTATGAATAAATTTGAAAAATGTGACAAAATTTAATAAAGAAAAAGAAAATTTAAAGGATTTATTATCTTATCAAAAGATTTTAAATAATCATTTTGGTATTGGATTTTCAAAAGATAAGTTTGAAAAATCTACACATGTTGGTCTTGGTTTTTCAAATCATAAATCTACACATGTTTATGAAAAGAATCATAATCTATATAATTCTTTTGTGAAAAGAAATACTGATACTATTTCAAAAAGAATTAAGAACAAATATATATGGATTCCCAAAAATTTAAGTATTGTGGATAAAAATACTTGTATTGCATAATATATACATCATATATGTAATTCTTGTGATTATGTTTATGGTAACAAATGGAAACCAAATTCAAATTGGGTTTGGGTTCCTAAAGGTTAATTTTTTTTGATCATGTTATGATGGGTGCCATATAAAATGTTTATCTTATAGGTACCTTACATGAAAAGTGATTTCTTATTTCAAACACTTGATAATGTAAAATATAATGTATCATATATATATATATATATCGTGATATATTTTTTGCAGGGGGAGAATACTTGTTATCTATATTTGTTATAACATGTTCTATGCATGAGGAGAACAATTTTTTTATTATACCTGTTCTCTGCGGGGGGAGTTTTCATGCACAGAACATGTCATCATCAAAAAGGGGGAGAATATTGAAACTTAAATTTTGATGATAACATTTGTGATGCAAATGCATTAGAGCTCTATCTCAAAAGTTAATGCTGAGTTCTAATTTCTCAAGACTACTCAAGGATATTGTCTATTTTTGTGTATTTTTTTATAGAATGTTAAAAGCCTTGATCACAAACATAATATAGTCTTGTAGTCGACTTATACTCAAGTCTAGTTGACTAATATATCCTCTAGTCGACTTCCTCCTTTTTGTAGTCGACGAAGTCTTTTCCACGGAAACATATCAACTATATGTTTGTTAACTTTAAACAGTATTAGTCGACTTACCCACACTGCTAGTCACTGATTCAGGTTGTAGTTGATTAACCCTTTCTGCTGGTCGAATAATTATAGTTTTCAGAGACTTGTTATTCTGTGTCAGTCTTGATATAGTCGACTTGACCTCTTGACTAGTCAACTAACCCTGGCAAAACATGTTCTATTAGTCAACTTACCCACACTCCTAGTCGACTATAGATCGTTTCTGACTGTTAAATAGTTATTGATTTTCTGGTGTTTATCCAACATTCTGATATTCAAATTTGAGTTGATAACTTCCCTAACTGACCATAGATTTCACCTATAAATAGAAATATTGTTCTAGGATGTTTAACACCAATTCAAAACATTAGTTTTTCGTCCAAACTCTGTTGAAAAATTCTGTTTTCCAGAAAACTAGTTTTTACTTTCATTTCTTTACTCAATTCCAATTTCATTATGAAGAAATCTGAGAGTCCACCTATAAGAAACCTTGTACATGATCACATACAAGATTCAAGGCTTATAGGATATTTTATAATTATTCAAGAGAAGAGTTGTACAAGAGTATCTTCTTGGTATAAAGAAGAGGTGTATAAAGAGTTGTTGTCTTCTTTGTGTAGAGAAGAGTTATACAGATTTGGCAAAAGTTAGTCTGTCAAGTAGTGTACAAGGAGTTGATTTTGGGTGTACAAAATCAGGATGAAGAAAATCTCAAGTGGGTTGCTTGGGGACTGGACATAGGTCACGAAGACTGAACCAGGATAAAATCTCTCGTGTTTGCATTTGCATATCTTCTGAGATTTATTTCCTTTCTTGTAGTATTTTATTTAACTCTATTCATCTTTGTTTTAATATTTGTGCTGACAATGTTTTTAGATCGTACAGTCTCTCATTTCCTGAGAAGTTACTTGGGTGTAACCTTCAAAAATCCGAGACGTTCCCCACCTTAGTCAACTCGTGGTCAGAGCTTAACCCCATAAGAGCATGCTTCGCAGTTTCCTGGGCCCTCGTCACTCTGGCCTGAAGCAATCCATTCTAATCCTACTGCAATTCCAACATGCGTTTCAAAGTTTGAAGGATTCTGTGTTCTCTGAGGTTGGGTCGACTTGGGAGAAAGAGGGGATATTTCTGTTTTGAGCCATGAGTGTCTGGAACGGATAGGGAATAGTTTAGAAGAGAATCTAAGGCACGAATTTAGGCTAACAATGTGTATCCAGATAATTTTTAGATGCTTTTTCTTATATGTGAACCTGATTGTCGTTATATGATGCGGAATTAAAATAAATCTGGCTCTGATACCAACAAAACCATGTCACGCCCCGCTTCCCAAAATACAGAATACGGGTACATGATGATGGCCAGTAGATACTCACGAAGAGAAAAATCTCCCATGTGAATACCTTACGCTGTAGTAAAGGAGCCAAATTCTCATATATATTTACAAAAGACAACCAGAAGTTTCAATTTCACATGAAAGACATACATCTATAATAGGCTTTGTCTCGATACATGATTTGAAATATAACAAAGCAGAAATAAAATAAGATACAATTTTGCATCAGGATATCATAAGAAGACAAATGCCAAAACACATAAGACAAGAAACATCGAACTCATGCCTGGTAGTCTTCCTGGGTTTCTTCGAACAGTGGCTCGTCAGTATCCTGAGGCTCTGATGTTTAAAAATCAAGATCCTTCAGAAGCAGATCAACAAGTGCACACACGAAAAGGGAATAATATGAAAATATGAAAGTAAAGGGCAACATAAGTAGAGCACTAGAATGAATGAATAATAAATCTGACGGTAATATAAACTGACAGGTAAGATACCAATGAGAGTAACAGAACACTAGATCAAGTGAAATAAGGCCATGTATGTATACTACGACATGTATATAATGAGCATAAAGCACCCAGGACGAGTAATGTCATATATCATAATCATCAGGTCTCAAGATCACAAGATCACAAATTAAAATAATATGGCAAGTCCAGGAACATCATGTAGTCAAGATTATTCATGTTACAAATGATAATTCTAAGTCTAGTATGTTTTATTACCCTAACTAATGCAGCTATCCTGTGCCCCATCCCACAGGACAACTACATATCAAATAAGTAACGCTTTAGTGGATCCTAATAGCAGGTAGAAACAGTTCACTGTACTTAGGTATCATGTAACATGTGATAACAGGAGCGCGCATAAATAACAAGATCACGTGTGGCATCCAAACCCATAAGGGGTCGCCCTTCCAAGCACACCTCCCTAGATTTTTCCTGCTACAGTCTCCCACAGTAACCCCGGCTTGGTTAAATTTATTAATCAATATAAGTGCAAGATAATGTGTGACTCAGCGTGACAGGATTATAGATCAGTATTAAAAGTATAAGTGTCAAATAGTGATTACAATATATATCAAAATTTTAGAAAAATAGAAAATGGTGACAAGATCGACAAACACATAATAGTATAAGTGATTCCAGTGTATTAGGATGTAGACACAATCACAAAATAGTAATCATGACATAGGATGACGTCAACTAACTCGTACAATATTTACTAATTCATGGCTAAACTTGCATGGTCATTTATGCAACAAACATCCTATACATGCATGTCTTACGATACACATGATCAGGAAAAAGTATGAAATTGTGATTTTCAAAGAAATTTTAAAAGCTAATAAAAGAACACAGAAGAGAGAGAGTATGTGTACTTGCCTGATATTATTGGAATCTGAATTCCCGTAACTGCAACCGGCTCTGGGTAAAATTCGGGGCCTAATATTGCGTGAATTAATTAAAGACTTGACATGTTATTTATTCAGTGATAAGTAAGTGATAATGTAATTTTTACTATTTATTATAATTTTGGTTAGTTAATATTTTCAAATAATTCAATTTCTGAATTTATAGCAACTATTTAAAAACATAATTTCATAATAAATTACATGCATAAACAAATAAATTGATGTATAATATTTACATATTACTGAATTATGAATTTATATTTTTTTGTGACATTTAGAAATCTATTGTCCATTTTTTCATAAATTATCATTAAATAATAATTATAAAAATATTTAATTTCATGTTATTGTAAGTAATGTTAGACTCAAAATACTTTTACAAAGTCCCAAATTTAATTAGTGATTTTTTGTGAATTTTTTTGGAAATTTCTGTGAATTTTCTTAATTAAAATAAACCTAAAAATCAATAAAAACAATAAAAAGCTTAACGGGTCTGTTTGCTATAGTAACAGGTCTGCAATAGTAATGATCTTGAATCTAGATTTGCTACAATAAATGCTACAATATTTTTTCTATTTATTTTTATTTTATTTATTTGTTTTCTTTTTCTTTTCTTTCTTTTTATCTTTTTCTTTTTTTTCCTAAATTGGGTCGGGTTCGGCCCGGGTCTGTTGATTAAGACGGGAAAAGGTGTACTTATTATGTGTATAGAATGTATTTGATGTACCCTTTCTTGTCTCCGCTATAGCACAAGGCTATACCGAGTCGGATCTCAGGGAGAGCTCGCGATAGAAGCTTTAAACGTTAGGTTGTGAAGTGATAAAACTAGTAGTCTTCTCTTGATTATAAACTTAGTGATGCAAAAGAAACTAAAAGAAGATGGATATGTTCATGTGGAAGTCGTTGGAAAAGAAATCAAGAATTGGTTGTGGTATTCACAAGAAAAGAACAAGAAACTTAAAGAAAGCGATCCAAGACTAGATTACCTTGCTAGCTTGCCAAAGCTTACCAATCTCCTTGATAGTGAAAGCTTTGCCTAATGTTGTCAATCCATAGGCTTAGAATTCCTCTCACGTGTTGACCTAATTACTTTCTCATTTGCAAGATGGTGGTTTAACCATCGGAGAAGAGAAGATCATACACTTGCAAGATTAACAAAAGCAATCATCCATGAGTAGTGAAGTAGGCTAAACTAGTGGTAAACTAGTACATGGAATGAAAATTAGCTACAAGAAGCCATTAAAGAACTAAACAAAGCATTGAAGTAAATTGCAAGAACTAAACAAAGCAAGTAATAAAGCAAGTAAAGAAAGCACAAGAAACTAGAATCAAACTCAAGTAGAGGAATGGAGGATGGATCAATCCTTGCATAGCTTCAAGTTGTCACCCTTGATTACACAAGCTCTCTCCCTCACAATCACTCTCTTTTGTAATGAAATCTAGGGATAGAGAAGAGAGATCTAAAGAAAGAAAACTAGAGAAAAACAACTAAAAATTACAAACCCTAAACTAATCTCCTCTCTTCTCTGATCAGTTTTTGCTCGCAGGTCTTCATGGGGTATTTATAGGAGAAATGGGAAGCTTCCAGAGAGATGTTTGTTGCCACAAAATCCGGGGACCAACAGCCCCAAGATTGCCGCGCCCCTTGCCGCGGATCGCGGCAATCTCGTGGCCGTTGGATCGGATCTTTCTGGTGGAGATCCGTTACGAAGTGGTTGGCCACGTGGCACACTTGGATTCTCTGTTTGTTGCGCGGATCTCTCTAGATCTGGATTGAGATTTGGCTTTATCCTTTATCTTTTAATTAATCACTTAATTAGTGTTAATTAAGTGATTATTTGAATATCTCTCCATTAATTGTGTACCTGCAAATAAGTAGAGAAGAGGAGTAAAAATCACTTATTTATTTGTATTATGCATGGGAGTTATGATGTAAAATATGCAATATTGAGTACTAATCACACCCCCACACTTATTCTTTTGCTCGTCCCGAGCAAAAACAAAGAAAAAGAAAATAAAATCTAAGCTACAAGTTTATTACACCACTTTCGCAGGTGACGCGATTGCACTGAGCATGTGCAACAAGCCGTTAAACCTCTAGGTTACCCTAGAGGAGGAGTGTTGTCTCCTGAGGGTTTTCAGTGGATTACACCCACAAAATCCATAAAGAAAGAAGACAAATGTTAGTATTTTGAAAACGCATTTTGAATAAGAGACAAGTTTACAAACTATTTTTGCAAAAATATAAGTGATCCTAGGTCATAAGTCCACCTATAATTATTCTTTCTTAAACTTAGTATCCATGCAAGATCTTGTCTTCAATTAAAGTAAGAATTCAAAATTGGATTGAATATTTTATCTTTCATAAAACCTAGATAGTATGCACACCGTGCTCAGTGAAGGTTTCTTGGATTTCAACTCCAACCATCAAGCCATTTATTTATATATATTCTTTTTTCTTTTTCTTCCCTTAGTTTTATTAGGCTTTCTAATTCACCCATGTAGCGAGCCTATAACGATGACTCCCAGACCAGATGGTCTTAGGGCACCAGATGAGGAAACATCCCTCGGGTTTAAGGACTCGAGTGAAAAAGGCCACAAAACTAAGAGGGATTATTCTTAATCACCGTTAGGCGTGAATAATCATGCTTCTTGAGGCACAATTACCCAGCTTAATAAGTGAGATCACTGTTAGGCGTGAGTAACCATGCTTCTTGAGGCATAGTTATCCAGCTTAATAAGTGATCTTTTATTTATATATATTTTTTTTCTTTTTATTTTTTTTTTTTATATATATGGCATTTTTGGTCTTTGTTTCCATCCCAAGAAATGTGTAAGTGTAAAGTGCATATTTATCTAAGGCAAAAAATTCAAGATAAAAATATCTCCTCAATTTTACTTACTTAGCCTATAATTTCAAACAAGATCTATTACTTCAACTAGGTTTAAGATGTCATAATTAAGGCTTTCTTAATTTCTAAGATACATCTTAATTTTATTAAAAATAGAACAAAACTTTGTCTTTTATTACAAAAAGTTTTTATTTTTATTTTTCTTTTATTTTTTTATTTTTCTAAAAGAAAGTGTAAAAGAAAGAAAATCTAAAACTCTATGTTAGTAAACCCTCCCCCACACTTATTTCATGCATTGTCCTCAATGCATCATGATATATGTATGCATGAAACAAAATGGAAGGGAAAGGAACAAAAATTACCTCAAGGTGGTGGTTCCGGTGGTGGTCGGATTGGTCCACGGAACATGGCCCAATCATCTTTTCTTTGGGTTTTCAGGAACCCACCAACCATATCAGAAATATGACCCACTAAAAAGATGCATGCGTGTGTTATTTTAATTATGTACATGCCCCCATCTAATTTTAAGATTTCCAAATAATTTCAGACTCAAATTTATCAAATTCCTTGTCACAGAATGGAGTATGAACTGATAGAACTGTTGACTTGGACTCGGAAAGGAACACCGACTCAGGATTATGATTTAAATCAAGTGATGGTTCAGGAGTCGAAGTGAAGTCAGAAATTGTGTCCAAGTCAAGAAATAAAAACTCAAGTCCACAATCAGAGTTCAACGATGGAATGTGACCTAATATGGGTGATATCTCTTTACTTCCAATATTAAGGAATTCAAGCTCATCACCGTACAATTCTTCAAAAGTTAAGTCAACATCTTCCTTAATAATTGTACAATCAATTTCAGAAGTAAGAGATCGAGAAAATCAAGGTCACATTTCTCATTGAGTTCAATTCCACAAAATGGAGAACTTGCCAGAATGTCAATGGAATCTTCAGAGGTGTAAAATTGGGCAAGTGCAATATGATCCTCAAAGATGGGTGATTCAACTTCATTGTGAATTGGGAAAGGATCCAGGTTGACTCCGGGAAAGAATTAAAGTGAGGTAAAGATACCGGAGTCATTATGGAATCAGGAAGAAGGATTGAATCACTAAGTTGAGGTTCAAGATCACATTCCTCATGTAGTTCAATTAAATGTGGAGAACTTGCCAATTTATCAATGGAATTTTTAGAAGTGTAGAATTGGTCAAGTTCAATGTGATCATCAAAAAAGATTGGTGATTCAATTTCACAATGGATAGGGATTGGATTCAATTTTGACTTGGGAAATGGATTGAAAGTGGGTAAGGATATGGAAGTCATGATTGAATCAGGAAAAGAATGGAATCATCAAGTGAAAGTTCAGAATCAAATTCATGTTCCAGTTCAATTTCAGGAAAAGGAAAACTTGCCAAATTATCAATTGGATCAGAAGTGTGGACAAGTTCAGGTAAGTGTGCTGAAATTGAATCTGGACTTCCAAGACTACATGACTCTTTGGATTTAGAGTGGCTAGTGACATTAGAAAGAGGATGAGAATGAAGAGTTTGGATCATCAATTCTATGTCACGATTCCTAGCATTTTGAGCATTGGTCATGTCTTCAAGCATCTTTCCATAATCGATGATTTCATGTTTTGATGGAAAGAGGAAGTGTTGTCTTGGAAGTGTGAGTCAAAAGTGTGTGATGATGGAAAAGTTGACTCACACAAGAAATCTTTACTCGGTTCACAAGCAAATGGTTGTTCATTATGAAAAGGTGGAACTGAGTAAGATTCTTGAGAATATGGTGGAATTGGAGAGACAAATGGTTTTTGAAGTTGTTGCTCAACTCTCAGTAAATTGGCTTCTATACTCCTTTGCAACTCAGATTTTTCTTCAAAGGGAGGTTCAGAAAAAGGAGTATATGAAGTGGACTCAGGAAATGAATATGGTGGACAAGGTGAATATGGTGGACAAGGATTTTGATAATTTGACTCGGGGTACTGGAATCCCCAATTACTCGGTAAAGAATTGAAATTATTTTGGACATTATAATTATTAGATGGGGGGTATGGGTCGTAGTGATTCGGATAAGGCCAACCCGGTGTATGTGGTTGGTGCATATTATAAAACACCGGGTTGGAATTATCCGAATATGGAGTGTGTGTGACATATGGATGGAAAGAATTGTAATTGTAAGCCATATCACACAATCACAAACAAAAATCAAACAAACAAACAAACAAAAGAAAGAAAGAAAATTCTAACCTAAGTTAGGGTAGACTTAGACCTAGACGACTCCTAACAATAGATCGTCCACGGGAGGTTCAGTGTAGACTCTAACCACAAGCTAATCAGCCAGGGAAGGGTAAGGTTGGTGGAGGTTTTCCGTCCGGAGACGTTCCTTAATTAAGTAACCAGCAACCTTCGGGCTTTCGGCCCTCAACCCCTTTCCTAGACACCGATTTTGCAAGAGTTAAATTCCAACACTTTTCCCCCTTAGGATAATCTCCTAATTGAGTCCGAGATGTCCTAGGGCCAACGTCTACTTTTTTTTTTTTTTTTTTTAAATTAGGCTTGGGTTAGTGAGTGCTTGGGAAAATGATTTTCGGGCTAAGGAAAGGGTAATGACCTCCCCCACCTTATCTTATTTACGGGTATGCCCTTAGATTTGAATTGTGCAAGTGTACAAGAAAGATAACAAGAATTCACTCAAAGCAAGAAAATCAAGCAAGAGTGAGTCCTAGTCTACATGCAATGCAAACACGTACCTTGCCTCAGCACTCTTCAACAGTAAATTTAAAGTAATTGAAAAGACACGTGCCTAATGATGCAAGTGTCTAATCAATTTTAGCAATTAACAACCAAATTTTACTGTTTTTAATTAAGCAGGTACAAGGTGACAAATACAGGATTTCAAGTATAGAAACAGCAGTATTTTGCAGAACCAGAGGCCCTGCAGAAAATTGGAGTAAAGTTCTCTCAGGAGTGCCGCGTTTCCACTGAATATGCCGCGGGTCCGCGGCACTTCAGTGGAAGCCTGGTCTCTGTTTTCTTGAGCAGAGAACCAGGTTTACTTAGATGTTACTGCAGTAAAGAATTTTCCTGTTTTCTTCTCCTGTAACCTGCAACAGAGAAGAATAATAGTTTAGTACTTCACTTAAACCAAAAAAAATACGTCGCTCTCCCCGGCAACGGCGCCATTTTGATTAAGACGGGAAAAGGTGTACTTATTATGTGTATAGAATGTATTTGATGTACCCTTTCTTGTCTCCGCTATAGCACAAGGCTATACCGAGTCGGATCTCAGGGAGAGCTCGCGATAGAAGCTTTAAACGTTAGGTTGTGAAGTGATAAAACTAGTAGTCTTCTCTTGATTATAAACTTAGTGATGCAAAAGAAACTAAAAGAAGATGGATATGTTTCATGTGGAAGTCGTTGGAAAAGAAATCAAGAATTGGTTGTGGTATTCACAAGAAAAGAACAAGAAACTTAAAGAAAGCGATCCAAGACTAGATACCTTGCTAGCTTGCCAAAGCTTACCAATCTCCTTGATAGTGAAAGCTTTGCCTAATGTTGTCAATCCATAGGCTTAGAATTCCTCTCACGTGTTGACCTAATTACTTTCTCATTTGCAAGATGGTGGTTTAACCATCGGAGAAGAGAAGATCATACACTTGCAAGATTAACAAAAGCAATCATCCATGAGTAGTGAAGTAGCTAAACTAGTGGTAAACTAGTACATGGAATGAAAATTAGCTACAAGAAGCCATTAAAGAACTAAACAAAGCATTGAAGTAAATTGCAAGAACTAAACAAAGCAAGTAATAAAGCAAGTAAAGAAAGCACAAGAAACTAGAATCAAACTCAAGTAGAGGAATGGAGGATGGATCAATCCTTGCATAGCTTCAAGTTGTCACCCTTGATTACACAAGCTCTCTCCCTCACAATCACTCTCTTTTGTAATGAAATCTAGGGATAGAGAAGAGAGATCTAAAGAAAGAAAACTAGAGAAAAACAACTAAAAATTACAAACCCTAAACTAATCTCCTCTCTTCTCTGATCAGTTTTTGCTCGCAGGTCTTCATGGGTATTTATAGAAGAAATGGGAAGCTTCCAGAGAGATGTTTGTTGCCACAAAATCCGGGGACCAACAGCCCCAAGATTGCCGCGCCCCTTGCCGCGGATCGCGGCAATCTCGTGGCCGTTGGATCGGATCTTTCTGGTGGAGATCCGTTACGAAGTGGTTGGCCACGTGGCACACTTGGATTCTCTGTTTGTTGCGCGGATCTCTCTAGATCTGGATTGAGATTTGGCTTTATCCTTATCTTTTAATTAATCACTTAATTAGTGTTAATTAAGTGATTATTTGAATATCTCTCCATTAATTTGTACCTGCAAATAAGTAGAGAAGAGGAGTAAAAATCACTTATTTATTTGTATTATGCATGGGAGTTATGATGTAAAATATGCAATATTGAGTACTAATCATCTGTATTAACACAGACCCGGACTGGGTCTGTGCTAGGCACAAACCCAATCGGGTCTGATCTGAGCCAGACAAGGCCAGGTTGGGCCTGGCCTGGCTCGACCAGACCCAGGCCGGGCCTGGCTCAGGCAGGGCCTGGCTCAGGCCAGGCTGGCCTGGTCTGCACTGTGCTGCGCAAAGTGCACAACACAGTGTCTGTTTTTTTGTTGAAATTAAACTTTAAAAAATTTAATTAAAAATCATGATAATTAGGAGGTATAAACTTAGGTGTTCTACATAATTTTGTTGTGATTTTAGCATGTGTTTTACATGGTGAAATTACAGCTAACATGTAATACGTACTACGTGTTTGATAAAATGCCACAACGAACTACATTCTACGAAAATGCAAAATAAAATATCTGAAATGCTTTCCTTCAGTCTAAAAGTTCTTCTCCTCGACCAACACTTCAGAATCTTGCTATATTTAGAAGAGAAAGAGAGAATGTAGTAAAAAAGGGAGAGAAGTTTAGATTTTGCATGTGACTCGAGATGGTGAGCTATCCTTTTTATAGGCACTATACACCCCTAAGCCACCCTCGAGAGTTAGGCTACGTGAAAGGAGTAGTGGGTTCAATTTGGGTGAGTGGAATGAGGGGAGAAAATGTGGGAGAAGTTAGAGAGAGTGGGGGAAGTTGGAGAAGATAGGGGAGTTAAAGGAGGTTTAAATAATTGGGCTTGGGCCTTTATACCACATGCCAATGTGGCATCATGATTTATTCATTTCACTCCCGCTTGGCTGACCTTAGTTCAAGCCCTAGCAGTTGCAATTAATTTTCAGATTTTAATTTTTAATTTTTAATTTTTAATTGCATTTTTAATATAATTTAGTATTTAATAATTATTTTATTGGATTAAACTCTAAAATATTCAGAAAAATCCTCAAAAATTCTCAAAAATAGAAAATATCATCCTGAACCTTATTGTGAAGTCAGATTTCCAAAATTTATTCTTGATTTCAAATTAAAACTTCAGAAGTCATATAGCGACAGAGATGGGTCACGAATTTCGAGAATCTTCAAATAATTTTGAAAAAATTTAAAAAATAAAGAAAAATTTGAAAATATTAGAAAATTTTGTTAGAGTTAAAGTAAACTTAGTTTAGACCACCAAAATAGGTATTTATACTATACTGACCACCAGTAGAAAATACCGGTGACTAAAACCGAGGGCTACAGTTAGTCCTTAGAAAGGCTTGCCACCTACCTGTTGAGTTAGAGCACCGAGCCGGCCATCAAGTAGTTGAATTTTATTGTAAATTTTCAAACTCGAGGAGTTGAGAAATGAGGCCTACGAGAATGCGAAAATCATGAAAAGGAAGGTTAAGGTCTTTCATGATAAGTTTATCATGAGAAAAACTTTTGTCCTCGGATAAAAATCTTACTTTATAATTTTAGGCTTCATCTTTTTTCAGAGAAATTGAAATCAAGATGGACTGGACCATTCATTGTGAAGACTGCGTTCCCACACGATGCAATAGAGATCTGCGACCCCAAGAACGGAATGAATTTAAGGTCAATAGTCAACGCCTTATATCGTTCTTAGAATCGGTGCCGGTAAATGAAACGTGATAAGTTTTTTTGACCTATGTATCGGTAACATCACCTCTTTTACATTTTATTTCACGCATCTATACATTTCTTTCATACATTGGGGACAATGTATGAGATAGGTTTGGGGGAGGAACATTAACATTTAACATAAGAGCGCCAACAACATCAACATCAAAAAAAAAATTTTGGAAGTGAGAAATAATATTTTGATCTATTTTTGTATAAATATTAGGTAATCTTAAGGAATAGGATAATCATAATCAGGATTTCTTAACACTTGGTCAAAATAAGATGATTTGTTTGATTTCTAAGGTTAGGATGAAAAACTGAAAAAGAAATTTAGTCTTGATTTTACCTTGATGAAATATGCATACCTTATACACTTACACACATAGGGTTCTAAAACAAAGATTTTTATGTCTTATAAAAAAATAAAATATATATATTATTAAAAATCCTCTGATTAAGCTGGGTAATTGTGTCTTATACAGCATAAGTATTCACACCTAAAAGAGGTCCATAATTAATAAAAACCTTAGTTTTGTGGCATTGTTTGCTCGAATCCTTAAGTCCTTGGGTATTTTCTCACCCGGTGCCTTTATGTTGGCCCAAAAGCCCATCACTCTAGTTTTTATGATGATTAACTCATGTAGTTATAGTACTAATGATCTTGTATTCAATTAGTCTTAGATTTGTGATCAAGATCTTAGTAGGTGTTTAGCTTCAACAAAGGATTTAAAGTAAAGTTTTGGAGCTAAGACAGTTTGATTCAAGAGCCTATGAATCAGATCACATCAAGTACTCAAGAGAAGTCTAGCTCTTTAGATCAAAGTTTGGACCAAGTCAAGAAGGAGAAGAAGACTTCAAGTGAAGACTTCAAGAGAAGGCTTAAGTCTAGGTTTGTTTTATTAAGATTTTGTTTTTAAATAAAATGTAAAAGATAGAATAGTTGGTGGATTGCTCAAGTATACCATATACACTCACACATAAGATTTAGATGAGTTTTTCATAAAAGAATTTTCATTTTGATAAAATACAAAAGAGTTTTCATTTTGGAAAAATACTGTTTTGGTTTTTGGAGTTTAATATATACATGTGTTTTAACTAAAACATATTTTAGTGCTTATTGTCAAAAACATAGATATTTCATCATGTATGTGTAGTGGATCATATCCATACACACCATGCTTTAAAAGTTTTAAAATATCTTGTTTTTGTATTTGGAGAAGTTTTGGAAAAATCTATTTGGAAAAATACAGATTTTGTTTAATGTCAAAATTTCTAAGTTACAAAAATAGTTCAAAATGCTTGTAACATGTCTTGATTCTACTCAAACATGTTTGTATATCAAAGTATAATACTGAAACTATTTTTGTAGATTTTTAGAGATTTTATAGAATTTTATTTAAGTCAAAAAGCCAAGTTTTCAACAACCATAATCCCTGTTTCTGGCTTCTGCCGGTTGACCGGGCCGGTCGACCGAGTCGATCGACCGACGTGCCACAAATGTGCACGCCAGGTCTGGCTGGAGGGCCGATCGACCGACCCGGTCGACCGTCCAGAGAGCTCTGCTCTCAGGAAAGCCCCGGTCGACCGTGCGGTCGACCGGCAGAGAGTTCTGCTCTCTGTTCCAGGTCACGGTCGACTGGGGCTCCAACGTCGGATTTCTGATCGTTGGCGGTCGACCGGGCCGGTCGACCGACAGCAGTCTGGACTGCTGTTTTGCCCAACGGCTAGTTTTTCTAGCCTATAAAAGGGAGGCACCCATGGACTGTTTTGAACAAGATTTCTAGTGGAATTTGAAGCTAGTTTTTCCTACTCTATTAAGAGGTTTTCCCCACTTGTTTAAGAGCCAAATACTTCCATTCAAAAGGAGAGTTTATCAAGAGTTTTCAAAAGTGATTTTCTTGAGTTTTTCATCACCACATTCAATCCAAGTTTTCTCACAAACACTTGAGCTTTCCATTGATATATTCATCCTATAGGAGAGTTATTGTGAGAGTGATTTGAGGTGATCAAAGTTTTTAGATCACCAAAGTTTACATCTTTGCTTTGAGGAGGCGGACTTGTGTATTCGCGTGGTTTCGAGTTCTAGTGAGCGCTCATTGTAGAGGTGCGGCCTCGGCAAGCTAGTGGGCTTGCGGTGTGTAGTTCTTGCGGGAACGAGTGAAGGGACTAGAGAGTACAAGAGTTCTAGTGGGAACTCCTTGTAGGTGTTGCGGCACGAGTGATCCGGTGAGATCGATTTTAGTGAAAATCCTTCATAGTGTTGAAGGCGGGGACGTAAAGAAAGTGTGCTCGAACCTCAAAACAATTCTCCATTGTTTGCAATTGCTCTCTCTATCTCTTACTGTTTATATCTTGCATGCTTATATTGCTTTCATCTTAATATGCTTGATATATAGTTATGCTCATATGTTATATGCTTGGGGATTGTTTGCTAACACTTGTATTCAACCAAAGAGCCAATCACGGCACCTCAACTCTTATTTAGAAGAATCTTGAGGTTAGTCCAGAGCCCTTCATGGGGAATCCGGCTGCACTCTTGTATTATACTTGGTGTGTTTAGCCGCCTAAGGTTTTAGTTTGCATAAATAGTTTTAATTCCACATTAATTGACCATTAGATTAGCTAGTCACTGTAGGCTGTCTAAAAATGACCAACAGACCAGCCATTAAGGAAGCAGAGTCTCAAGCTCTAGACGCGAGGAATCGTGCTCGCGTCTCAGCATTAAGACGCGTTGGCTCTACACCCGCGTCTCAACGTTCAGACGCGTCGGCCCGAAGCCCGCGTCTCAGCATCAAGGCGCGTCGGGCCCGACGCCCGCGCCTCAGCATCCAGACGTGAAGGCCCGAAGCCCGCGTCTCAAACTTCAAGGCGCGTTTGGCTCGACGCCCGCGTCTCAAACTTCAAGGCGCGTTCGGCCCAACGCCCGCTCTCAGTTGCAACTGCCCTGATTGCGGGGCCAGTCACCGCGCATGTAGCGGGTAGTGGCCCTCATTCGGGAGCGTTTTCAGGAGGCACCTTCACCCCTGAGACCCCTATAAATAGCCTTGTTTGCTATGAAGAGGGAGAGGATCGAAGCTTGGGCGAAGATCGGAGTTTTGAAGGGAGAGAGCTTTGAGATAAGGCATCATCAAAATCAATCCAGGCAAGAGGATCATCAAGAGGGAAGCACGACTCTTCAGCGAGCTTACTGAGTACTAGCCGCTCTTCGCCTACCTCCTCTTTGAGAGTTTTGGTAGACGGAGCTAGTTACTCTTTTCTACCGACCGAAGAGAAAACCCCCGACGGTCCAGGACGGTCATCTGGTCAACGGAGAAACAAGATCACTCTCCATCGCCACACGAAGAACCCGCTTTAAACAAAGGGAAGATTCAGACATCCTCCCTCCCTGTAACTGGAAAAGAGGGAGAGTAGTTCTTTTGGTTGTAATCGTTTCGCTTGAATCAAGGAAATCTTTTACAGCTAAAACCACTTTCTCCGACCACCAGACTTTCCGGCCCCTACAAGAGATGGCGACTCCGCTGGGGAAAACCTTCGGTACTGACGAGCGCACCGTGGTGCAAGATGACATTCTCCGTAAGGGGAAATGGTCGAATCCCTCGTCGTCGAGTTCGACCAGGCGAAGTATGAAGAGTTCCTCTCTTCTGGCTCCAAGAGCCCAAAGACCCGCGTCTGCCGCAGGGT